>VZRL01002880.1:959448-1176983 GCA_013397895.1 Origma solitaria
TTTTTTTTTTGCTTTAGTAAATTGCCTTATCTCAAGCTACTAGTTGTTTCCCATCTTCTCTCCCTGTCATCCTGGGAGAGATAAAGTGGCTTGGTGGGTACCTGGCATCCAGCTAAGGTCAACCCACTAAATAATCCTATTAAACCATCTTCACATTATATTTTCTGTAACACTGGTTGCTTAAAGGATGAAGAAAATTGGGATTTAGAGGTATGTTGAAGCTGTAGACCCCAATGAAATTTTACACCACTACAAATGAATCTATTTTGTTTTGCAATCTTAGAACAAAGTAAGCTGGTTTCTTTTCATCATGCTACTGAAGAGCTGCTAAAATAGCCTTATTAGCAAGCCTTTGTGCTATGGCATAATATTGGCTAGGGACTTTCTTTTGACAGCAGCAGAAGATATTTTTGTTGCTGGCAGCAAGTGGTAAAGGCATGCAGTGTTTGGCCTGAGACCTCTCTATGTATACAATAAGTCTTTCTTGTGAGGGTGATGAGGTTGTCCAGAGAGCCTGTGGGAGCCCCACCTGTGGCAGTGGTAAGGCCAGGCTAAATGGGGCTGAGGGCAGCCTGGCCTAGCGGAAGGTGTCCCTATCCACGGCAGGGGTGGTGAGCTAGATGGTGCTAAAGGTCCCTTCTAGCCCAAACCATTCTGTGATTGTCAAGTTTTGGGAATCAGGTGCCCTCCACAGTAGAGTCCCACCAAGGACTTGGGAGTTGGGCATGATCAAGCTTGCAACTTTGTGGGGCACTGCCAAGCAACCTCACAAACATTCCATAAACGTTCCATTACAGTTGGTCAGGTAGTGTCTCCTACTTGTGGCTTTCTTTAAGATTTACTGTTCAAAGACTGTGCACAGGAGGATGTATTTGTCTGGTGCTTCAGGTGTAAAGATTTTGGGCACAGCCAATATTTAGATTGGCCACCAGTGTCTTCATTTTGGGATTGCCATTTGTAGAGATCTTCACGCCAGAATATCTTTTATGTGTGGGCTGGTTCTTGTGAACTAAAATGATCACTTAATGTTGTGACTTTCAGTAGATTTAACTTGCCCTCTAAATTGATCTTCTTGGCACCAGAAGAGCTTTCATGTTTAATTAACTTTTCTTTCATGCTCATGAATAATTTTATAAATGTCCTGTTAAGAAACAGCAGAAAGTTGGATGCAGGCAAAGTGAAGCAGTCCTAGTATTTCTGCCTGTGTGTCCATGACTTAATTCTCTTTGGGAAGGCCAAATTGACGTTTTCTGAAAGGTTTTCAAAGTGTATCAACAGGGAGACTTTTTTTTTCTAGCATATATAATCATGGAAAATCAGCATGAGACCTTAATTCCCGTTAAGAGAAGAATAAGCAACCTGTTGTTTGAGGATGGCTGTGAGCTAAAAATTACTTAATGCTATCATGCAGAGCAACTTAAGTGCTATGAAAAATGGCCATAATTTTGTCATCTTCCTATGATCTTGAGAATTCTCTTTTTCCCAACTAAATGAGATTCTTTTTGTACTGTGTTCAGCAAGAGGGGAAAATAAACTGGAAAACAATGTATGTTTGCAAGTCCTCAAAGATTTGTTTTTAAATCTTTCTATTAAAAAAGTAAACTTTGACCTAATTTTCAAGTACTGTTGAAAAACTTGAGTAAGCATCAATGATTCTTGCTTTGTGCATGCTATATTAAAATATCATGCTGACTAGGTGTGTTGTTTTCAGTGGTTTTTTTTTTTGTACTTGCCTATCTTTTCTCTTACATGTCAACTTTGTATCTTAGTACTGCAGAAGCACTCTTGCAAAAAAAAATGGATGACACGGAGAGGACGCCTATACAGCCAAGGATGGTAGACCATAGGGTGTTCCACAGCACAGAAGAAGTAGATACTGATTTAATTTACTATTTTTCTACATAAAGGGCATTTCACATAAAGAAATTATTTAGTTATAATTTTATTTTAGCTGAAAATCTTTTTTTTTCCAAAGCATAGTATAGTCTAAACTAATATTTTATTCTTACTCTCTAATTATAATTTAACATCTTACTATTACAGTCATGCCAGAGCTATGTTCTAAGGTGGAGGAAATATCTTCTTCAGAAGACATGAAAGAGCAGTGATTTGCTGAAACACATCTTATACTATGCTTGCTGAATTGCCTTATGATTTCTGACTGGACAAAAAATAAAAACCCCAGCTTTTTACAAATAGCTGTCTCAGGGCTTGGGTTTTCATTCAAATCTTACTAAAAACTGAATTCACTGATACCTGCTTTATCCGTGTTTGTTGTTGTGCTTGCCTTGCCTGTGACCTCCAGTAGTCGCCTGTCCCAAGAGGAACTCATGTTAAAGTGATAGACACTAATCAATCCTATTTCCTCTGTCTTGGTTTTGCTCTATTAAATCAAGTTTGTCCACTGTCCTCTTGAATGTCAGACCCTTTGTTTTTTAAACATATCCATAGCCTAGTTATCCATATCCATATTCATAGTTGGTTTTGGTCAGTTATGAATTAATTTGTGTTTTGTTTCAACCAGAATTGACCATAGTACTTTGTAAATCATCTCTGAAATGCCTGTACATTGGGGTTTTTTTTTCCACTAGGAATTGCTTTGTTCTGACTCTACCACACTCTTGGATAATTAACCTGTGACTAATTGATACACTCAGTTTTGTATTTGGCCAAGTGTTTAACTTTCACATCTACTAAACCCTATTTTAGAGTAGAGATCCTCATTATTAATCCTGGGTTCCAGAGTGGTGTTCCTATTCCCTCCTTTTGTACATTAATTTAATATTTTGCATATATGGAGTGCCTTGACAATAATACTATAAAGGCACCAGATATGCACGCAGATTTTCTTCATGTTTGTGTCTGATTTTTCCTGTTTCTTTTAATTAGGAAACCCTAGATGTGGAAACAACTAATGAAGAAACAACTGACAATTCAGGTAGCATCGTAGGCTAGGTTCTGTTTTAGTTTTCTGTAGATCATGTTTTAAATTTCCTTGATTATGCCCTAGCTAAAAGCTTTTTCTTAAGCAGTTGAGATGGACTGAACTACTGGATTTTTTAATCTATTAGAAAATCTTTGTTACTCTTGACATTACAAGACATAGCTACAGACTCTAGGGCTGTACTGGTGAAGAGCCCACAGGTATTCAGAGGAAAAAGTCCCCACACCCAGTGTTTTTCCAACACATGTGCATGATAAAAGGCTGTGGACAGGTGGGAGTACCTGTCATGTAGTGCATTTTGAATGTATCATTATTTGCAACAGTCCTTAAGGAATTTACCATTATGTGCAGTAATTTTATCAGAATGAAGTGAAGCAAAAGGAAAAAAGCTTTGCTATGTTGAGCACTATCAAGATTCATTGGAAAGTAAGTTATAGGCACAGTTTCTCTTAAGAGCTAATTTCTTGCATGGAAGCAGGATTTTTTTTAATGGAAGTGCATACACTCAGCTTTAAATTTCTTACCTGCTTTCTGCCAGTAAATTTTCTTAGATATCTGTATCCTATGCACATTCTGTTTTCTCCTATCTGGGCTTCTTATTGTTTTTCAGTAAAAAAAATGACCTATCTAGTCTTGAAAGAACAGGAACTAAAGAGACTTTATAATCTTACTCATGTGTTTTACAGTTCTCCTTAAAAATCAGGTGTGTGTTTTTTCAGTTCTACTGTGCACTGATTAACCCCTGCCTGCCTTGAAACTTACCCTGAACTTACAGATGGCTGATACACATCCTGTGTTCTGCCTCTGACTGTCCTGCTTTATCTTAAACTTGCTTGTGACATTATTCTAAATTCTTTGCTTTCAACAGAACCTAGAAAGTGTGAGAAAGATTTTTTAGTCCCGTCTTCAACTGTTAGAGATTCATGCAAAGCGAATAAAAGGTTTGTGTGTAGTTAAGTGATATTTTCTTTCTCAATAGTGCTGTCACATGACTCAATAATGCTTTCAGGGGGTTTTGGACTGGTGGCAACTACAGATGAATAGTATGATTATTACTGTGGTGGTCTGAGAGTATAAAGAAAACAAACTCTGTCAGGGGGAGGCCATCCTTTTTACTAACCATCAGATTTTATTTGAAAATGCAATATTTATGGTCACTGATAAGGTGATGATGAGGGTTGTGGCTGAGATTGTATAACTGAAATTCATTTGTTCTGGAACTGAAGCCAGAATCTCCCTCTGAAAACCAAAGACTATGTAATCTTGAGAGATGAAAATTATTTTCTTAAAACCAAAGACAGTTTAGTTAGAGGGAGAGCCTGTTTGGAAGTTACAATAGATTTTTTTTAATCACTCAAACACTGATTCTGATGTTTCTTTCGAATCAGTTCATGTTTCTGTATGAAAATATCCTTAAACAAGTAAAATGTTAAAAGAAAATGTAATTTATGAATTGCAATGATAATGACAAAGGAGTGTCAGGTCATGTAAACAGAGCACAGAGAGTGTCTTCCCTTGCTTGATAGGAATACTTTGTTTAGCACCCTTGAAAGCAGACAATTATGGAAGGGGTTTTGAAATAAATTTTTAAAATAAGTTTAAAACGTTGATGTTTCAGAGAGTGGCTACATAATGCTAAATGAAACTCGATTTGTGTGTCTGAAAGAGACTGGACAAAAGGAGTAACTTGATTAAGAAATTTCTTTGCACCCTAGTGAAACACTTTACCTTCCTAAGAAAAATCAAATATTGCTGTCACAAGGAAAATGACATAATGTACTTTACAATCAGATTCATAAAAAGTTCGATGATCTGAAAACTTACTAGATTTCAAAGTAAACGCTGAGATAGTGTTCACTTAAATTTTGGTGTTACCTAGTGTGCATTTAAATTTTTTACTTTGTTTGAATGTTTGCAGTCAGAGATATGGACTCCTCAGCAGTGATTCCTTTTCCTCTTCTGATGATGATGATGAGGATTTTGAACTACCAAAGAAGAGAAATTTAAGAAGGTTAATGAAATTGGAGAAAAGGGGAGGGAGGAGTCTACCTGGCAAGATTTTGCATATGCCTTACTATGAAGTGTTGCCATCTTCATCTTGTATCCTTTCTAAATTGTGGCAATGTTTAATCATAACTATTGGTATTGGCAACTTTAAATGGAGTATCTAAAACTGGATTTTTAGAATTTACTTTTAATAAGAAATTTGATTTCTAGGTGGGAATGGGGTGGAAAGGTAGAGATACCCACTTTGAAGTATTTTCTTGATGTAAAATTTTACTGCTTCTGTTCTTTAATGTTTTTTCCAGAAAGAAAGTCACCATAAGAGAAAATGCTAAAAGTAGGGGAAATAGGTTTTGTTACTTAACAAATCCTCTAGAAATACTAATTTAGTAACAGTTTAACAAACGAGTTTTCAGCCTGACATCTTTCAGATGTGTATTTTCTGACACACACATTCCAACGTCCTCAGGAAGGTCCAGGAGTGGTAGGCTGCCTTTATAATGTTAATGCCCACTGAAATAAATATTCTCTTGGGCTGTAACTTTTTGAAGGTGAAAGCTAAAACTATTTGAAAGATGTAAGTGTGTTTGGGAAGGAAAGGAATTCTTCCATCATATTAATCAAAGTCAGTCCATGGTCTCCACATATGGAATAATTGTTCTAAGCTTGCATTCCTATATATGCTGTGTTGACTGGCTTGAATATTTGTAAGTGCTAAGAGCTGTCAAAATAATTAACTCAGTTTAATGTCTGGAGTGACCATTTTCCTTTATTTGCTCATAGCCATTAAATGTAAAAAGTTGGAATGAATATTTAACTATTTAGGAAGTTCATGTTGATTTTTAAGGTCTTCTGCATTCGCTTGCTATCATTAGACAATCAAAAATCTTCTCTCTGCATTGTAAGTTAGAAAGCACCTCTTTTTCCTGCTTAATTTAAATCAGATCATGTCTGGTCAGCTTTCAGAAAGGTGCCTTAATGGGAGTTGATGAGGATACCATGAAACCTGGAGGAAGTCTGGCTGGTGTGGAGCAAATGCCAATAGATAGTTCAGTAAGTATTTTTGACTCATTGTGGCAGTGAGATGTTTGCAGTATTTATGAAAGCTTCCAATAATGGGCCATCTACAACTCCCTTGGTTTATGTTTTTCTCTCAAGCAGTCCAGCTTCTCATGGAACCTTATTGAGGTTGCAGCTTTCTCTTAACATATAAAATGTGTTCTGTTGACTTCATCTTTAGGTACAATTTGATGGCGTGGGTGGTCTTTCTGATCACATTTCATCTTTAAAAGAGATGGTCATTTTTCCATTGCTTTATCCCGAAATCTTTGAGAGATTGAAAATTGAACCTCCAAGGTAATACACACTGTTTAAAACCCTTAAGTTCCAATTTACCTGTTTTCAGGAGAATTCAACTGGGGCATAAATATGTTTTCATGCTTCAAAATTTTCAGCAGTGTTGTTTTTTTTTTAACAATAGTAAAATGTAATTAAAAAAAAAAGGATCGAATCCAGTATATATGTAGGTCCAAAGATTTACTGCTGTGAGACTATGCTTTCAAAGTGACTTGCCTTTCAAAGGTGTTGTTAGGGATTTTTTCTTTAAAGCTGTATATGAGGGAACTTGATTAGTTTGTAAGCAGGAAGTACTTTTTAGTGATAGGCAAACGTTTGTTTCGTGAAAGTCCAGTTGTCTCTGCCACCAACTCTTTTTTTTTTAAAGTTTTCAAGTATCAGTTTTACAACTGATAGCACATGCCACTAGAAACTTGCAGTGTTCCTTGTGCTTGAGCTAAAATAAGAATCTGTCCTCTTTTTGCACAGCTAAGTGGCTTCTGTGTTACAAAAAAAGAAATCAGTGATTTAATTGGTAGCTTTATCTATTCTTCTTATTTATATATTCTAACAAAACTCATTCATGGCATATTGAACCAGGACCTAAAATTCTTTGCCTTCAGTAACTTTATAAATATTTCAAAATAGAAATTATTTCTGTGCTTTGCTTCTTTATTCTTTGGAATTCTTATTTGAAGCAGCAGTGTATTGGCTTTTCTAGTTGATGGAAGTGGAGAAATGCAGAATACCTTCCTAGCTTTAGAATACTTCTTCCTTTATTACCAGCAAAGGGAAACCAATTCCGGAAACTCAAAGCTTTTTAAGAGAGAATTAAATGTTTTACTATAAAATCTTGCCTTATGTGAAAACAAGAATGAATATGCTGTGCATCTTTGAAAAATGAACTGGTGATTCCTAAGTTAGCCTAGTCTCAGAGTCTGCATTGGACGTTTGTTCTTGTTTGGCTCCAGCCACCCCTGCTGGATTGTCAGAAGTTTTGAAACTGTCCTTTTGGGATGCTGCAAAGTTTTCTCAAGGTTTTGTATTTCTATATTATCCTCTTCACTAGTTTTGTTTGCTGCCTTGTAGAACCATGTAGGAAAGCTTTTGACTTTTCTCACACTTCAGCTGTTACTGCTGTCTTATCTGTAAGGTGTTTTGTTTAGGAAAGCAGAGTTGGGTGTTTTAAGGTAGGGGTTGTAATAGGTACTTCTCCATGCTGTTTTTTCCATATGTGAATTTTTAAAATTTTTTTTTTTTTAATTGCAGAGGCTGTCTATTTTATGGTCCACCAGGGACTGGAAAGACGCTCCTTGCTCGTGCACTTGCTAATGAATGCAGTCAAGGTGATGTGAAAGTAACATTTTTTATGAGAAAAGGTGCTGAATGCCTGAATAAATGGATAGGAGAATCTGAACGACAGCTTCGTTTATTATTTGAGCAGGTAAGGTTGAAATGGGCCATGTGTTCTGTCGGAGTTGTAAATAATTTTCTGTGGTCAACAAGAACTCACTTTTTTTCATGTTTTGTCAGCTCCTTCCACTGAGATGGGATTGCCACTGTTTCCTTATTCAGTGGAGTTTCAGGGGCTTGAAGTCTTGAGATGTATTGGGAAAGATTAGTAAAGCAAACTGATGCCTTAGGATTTTAGCTTCTATGTTTTTCATTTATCTGTGGTCCTGTAATTCTTTTAGTGTATGGCTCTGGACTCCATGTAGGGTACGAAGCTGCTGTTCTCTCATTTTTAGATGAAACAATTCCTCTCTAAGCTCAGAATTCAAGGACACCTCACTGTCTCAGGCCCCAAGAGATAGAAACAACAGTGAATTGGGGGGAGCAGTCTTGGAGTAACTGACTTCCTTACCTAAAGCTGTAATTGGAAGATTAAACCCCAATATGCAAATGGACAAAACTTAAAAAGTATGAAAAACCTGTGACCCATTGTCCATTTTGGGTGTAACCCTTGGGTGGGCTGTGACTTCCCTAAATGCACCTGAAGGCCCTTCAATAAATATAACTGCTTTTTATTCCCTTAACTTTGTCTGGTCTCTGTTTTAGGTAAGCCCGTCAAGGCACCAAACGAGAAAATCCTGCAAAGGACCATCACTACCACCCTACCCCCCCAAAAAAACCCACACCCAAACCAACAAACCAAACAACCTCCCAAAAAGTCACAAAAAATATTTCAAGAAGCAGAAGGTGGTGGCTTTTGATCAGAGGGAAAGAGATGCAGGCTGCAATCATGGTCATTTAAATTGGTAACAGAGAGTTGCTTCCAGAACCTGTAACTTAGTTAAGTCCTGTCTCTGTTCTTGTGGTTTCCAGATAGGTGTGGAAACTGCTGGTATTTCTTGTCACCCAGTCTCAGTGGGGTGACATAAGCTGCTGTCTTCTGTTACTCATGCCACTTTACTCTGTTAGCTCAATTAGCAGAGTCTTAAAAATTTAGTTCGTACCTTTCCAACCATGATGTTTTTAATGCATTTTCTCTTTCAAAGAATGCTGTTTTCCTGATGTCAATATTCCTGTGTTTTCATTCTAGGCCTACCAGATGCGACCTTCAATTATTTTCTTTGACGAGATTGATGCTCTTGCTCCTGTGAGGTCTGATAAACAAGACCAAATTCATAGGTAGGATATGTTTCGTATCTACACAGAAGCTGCTTGGTCTTTATGAAAAAAAGATGGCAACTTATTTAACTTCAAGTGACACATTCAGTTTTTCCTGAAAATTAGTAATTCCGTGCAAATGAATCTTAGATGATTTTTAAATGGCAATTGTTAACAATTTGGTAAGCTTGATATCAGCACAGGGTCTGTGTTACCTTTACCTGTATTTTGTTATGTCCTAAAAGGAGTATTTTGCTAAACAGCATCTCATCAATAAAAACTTCTACTTTTTGAGTGATCATTGGACAAGGTTATGTGTAACTGAAGAAAATTTACTGGATTGGTGAATGAAAATCATATTTTTCTGTTAGTTCTGTTGTGGGGACACTTCTGGCACTTATGGATGGCTTAGCCGGCAGAGGAGAGGTCATGGTGATAGGAGCCACCAACAGACCGGATTCTATAGATCCTGCTTTACAGAGACCTGGGCGCTTCGAATGGGAATTCCGCTTCAGTTTGCCAAACAAAGAGGTCAGAACTTTCACTCAACCTTAGTGCTTATGTGGCAGAGTCCATCTTTAGAACAAACCCCTGTAACAAGGCAGCATTGCAGAGCAGTGCAAATCTCCATCCGTACTGTACAGCTTGGACAAAATAGGGATATCTGGAGACATTGCATTGTGCTGTGCAGGACAGACCTGGCACTGAATATATATGATTAGGGTGATTTCAGCAAGTAGTTCTTTAATTAGTTTTGGTTCACTGTGACTGGTGAAGAAAACAGGATGCTTAAAGTGACTGAAATGTTTAAGAAACAGTGAATGTATGAATTAGTTATAAACTACTCCTATAGCATCTTGAAAGTGAAAGAAATAGTGAGAGAATTCCTCCATGGTAGCAAAAACTTTGATCAAGGCTGGTGCAGGAGCAAATTAAGTATTTTGGGATCTTACTAGGACTTATTGACAGGGACTTGGACAAAGATGTGAAGGACACTGCACAGGTGCAGGGCTTGGGAAGCTTCTAGTTCAATCACAATAGTTAAGCAATATAAAAATAGGTATATAGCAACCAAAAGATATTGAAGTGGGGGAGATAGCATGCAAAACTAGAGACCTCTTTTTGTGTTTTCTCTCTGGCTATCTCTGATATTTCTTACCACTTCTTGGAAAAAGGATAAAAAGACTTACTGGTAGAATTCTAGAAATATGGCATAATTGATCTGTGTACCAAGAAATATTTTGTGAAATTTTACTAAATTTGAGAGAATTTTCTTTGATGAAAAATCTCCATTTGTAGATAAGAATTTTACCATGTTTTTTTCTTCAGAATCATTAGGTCTCACACTTGGGAAAACTCTTTTTTATGGAAGATATAAATGCCTTTTACTTTACTGCAGCCCCCAGCAAGAGTTTAATATAACAAGTTGAGAATTATTAAATTCGCTGCTTGAAGGAGTATTAATCAGCATATTAATAACTTACCTTTAAAATAGTAAAAGGTTTAGCAGAGAAGAAAAGTATTTGTATTAGTATAAAGGGTTTTGTGGGTTTGTGTTGTCATTGTTCTTTTAAGAGAAGACTTAGGGCAAGCTAAAATGCAACTGCTTTCAGGCAAGAAAAGAAATTTTCAAAATTCACACACGGGACTGGAACCCAAAGCCATCGGACAACTTACTTGAAGAACTGGCTGAAGAATGTGTAGGTGAGTTTGAAAACAGTATGGGTTACTACATGTGGCTTGAGTCCTAGGGGACCTGAGCTTGTACCAGGCGCTTCTTGACCTCTTGTACCTTGCTGCAGAGAGAGGCAGTTGGCATGCCTTGGGGGCAAAGTTAGGTGCTGCTCTCAATTTTCTTTCTGTCTCTCAGAACGTTGAGTCTTTCCCAGGAGCAAAGTTTTGACCAGCAGGTTGCTGCCTAGGTGCAGGATATCAGGCTGTGAGCCACGTAACAGAGCTTTTCTGCAGCGCAGTAACTCTTTAAACTGTCTCTTAACCTGGTAATTTTTGGCTGCATACAAAGCTTTTCAGTGTTGCCTTTTAGAATTATTGGCCTTGAATTCTGTTGACATAACACTCGATTCTTGTTTTCTTTATTAGGATACTGTGGTGCCGATATTAAAGCTTTATGTGCTGAAACTGGTCTCTGTGCTTTGCGGCATCGCTATCCTCAGCTATATGAAAGCAGAGAGAGACTGCAGATAAACATGGATTCAATTAAAATAAAAGCAAATGATTTTTCCATGGCCATGCAGAAGACTGTTCCAGCTTCACAGAGGGCTGTGCCTTCCTCTGGGCGGGCGCTATCAGCTGTTTTAAAGCCACTGTTGGAAAACACACTGGGAAGGATTTTACAAACCTTGCAGAGAGTATTCCCCATGCAGAGCTTGCACTAAAGAAGGACCAACAGCAAGGTACAACATCTACGTCCACTGGTTTAAAAATCTGCCAAGGCAAAAGCTTGTGATCCATGCAATCAACATGCACAAACCTCTCAATCATAATGGCAGCACAATTTTATACTTGGTGTGTGCACAGAGCAGGGTGGGAGCTGTGAGTGACTTCAATAGCAGTCGAGAGCATGTGTTCTTTGCTGGAGCACCCTCTTTCTCACAGTCGCTTACATCACATTCATTATTTGCAGAGATGAATCTAAGGTTTAGATTACTAGCACCTCTCTTCAGATAAATGCTTAAAGCAGGAGAAAGGTTTTTCAGGTGTCTGGGAACTACAGAAGTTGTTCCTAACCATCTTTATTCTAAGGAAAAAATCATACAAGTTTTTGTCAACAGAGAAATAGTACCTGATGCAAATCATGGGACATAGGACAGCTTTGTAGAGACTTGGGCAATCTCCTTTGATTTGTGGTAGAATGAATTTTGCAGGAAATAGCATTCAAATGATGAAATACAAGAGAAGTGTTTTTCAGCACTGATTTCAAAGATGTATTAATGCAAGAGAGAGATAGGGACTATACAGGAAAGTTAACAAACCTCTCTTCTCTTTAAATCCAATTTCAGGAAATTATGTGATTGACAGTGATGAGGAATCACCATCAATCTCTGAAGAGAAGCCAACTCATAAAATGCCTGATCGCAAAAAGTCAGAATTCTGCACTTTTAGCAGGTATGTTTGTCCCTGTTATGGTTCAGTTTTTAAGACAGCTGAGTCTGTAAATTGTTTTGGTGTGAGGGATGCTACATAAAGGAGTTAAGAGTGTATGTGTGGGGGGTGATCAATATTTGTGAAACATAAGTGTGAAGATAAAACTGGTTACTACTGTTTTCACTGTGTACACTGCCCTGACCCATCAAACTGAGCTGTTGTGTGGATATTTGGCTGGACAGTCTCCCTGTGGAATTTAGGAGTTGTTACTTAACCCAGCCAAAAGAATAGCAGACATGCTGGGGACTGGCAGGATTTCTTAGCAGAGGCAGAGTACCAGTTTGTGAGAAAGTAGGCTTTGATAGTCTTCCTGTTCACAGACCAGCTTGTTATTTTGTGGAACAGGGAGAGTATTTATAAAAAAAATGCAGAAGAAATGCTTTAAAGTCTGTTTTCTTATACATCACTCAGTTTTAAATTTGTTTTCTTCTTACTGCTGTAGATATCCCCGTGACCAGCCAACATCTTACAGGCCACGGTTCTTACTAATTGAAGAGCCAGGATCTGGGCAAGCTTCTGATTTGGCAGCTGCAGTAATACATTCCCTGGAAAAGTTTCCAATTTATACACTAGACACACCAACTTTGTTTGCTAGCACATCACCAGATGAAACATGTGTACAGGTAGCTTCTTTTCTCGTTAGTCTCATAGGATTAGTGTATAAACTAGTGAAATAAGCAAAATTCATTGTCAATGGAGGCAGCCTGATTTAAATGTGCTGTTATGTTTACTTCTGTCTGAAAATCCGCTTTTCTGATGGAATTATACCAAGTAAGGATGTTATGCATAGCCATGTTTTGCATTTGAAATGTAACAGGGAGAATGTTACTAACAGCTCAGGAAGATGGGAAGTGCTGTTAATAAACCCCTCTTTGTGACAAGAAATCCTGCTGGTGGATTTCTAAACCCCAATCAAGTGGGATTTCGTGTTTTGTTTCTTCTAAAGACTCTGTGCCACCAGTAGATGGCTCTGCATCAACCCGACGGCATGTCATGAACAATCTGTAGCGTTTTTTTTCATTATATTTGTAGGGCAGCCAAGGTTTTGAGGAAAATGGACAAATTTTTTGTCTGTTTGGGTTTTTTTTTACTTATACAGCTTTTACTGTTGCAGTACATGCAGCAAAAGCACTAAAATTCATGGAATACTTAGATTTGTAAAGTGTCGAGTTTTCATTAACTAGGAAAAGGAAACATAAGCAGATTAGTGCTGTTTTGCTGTTTCACCTTTAGGCGGGAAATCCATTTTGTTTCTTGGCATCACTGTATTTAAAATATTTTGATCTGTAGTAGCAGTATTTGAGAGCTGTACAAGTCAGGACAGACACATTATGTGACTGGATACTCATAAATCACATAGGAGGAACAAGTCCTTTGCAGATTGTTAATCTGAAATGGTGCGTGGAGAATTTTGTTGTGTGAAAGGACTGTTCCTCTTCCATCATGCAGTAGGTGCATGTTGTCTTCTGTGATTGAGGCACATCATCTGGTCTGATGGGTCCTTTGGGGATGAGAGGCTGTGAGTGATTTAGCTCTTCAGACAGTCTAAGGACTGGTCACCTCTTATAAAATGTGCTTGAAGTTATGGATTATAGCCAAGCTTCTTGTGCTGTGTTAGCCCTCATCTTTTCACATAGGCCTTTGTGTGTTCAGGCTGTGCTCCAGTCCGAATTGGGTGTGTGTCCCCTCTGAACCAAAGGTGTAGCTGCAGTGTGTAGTGATTTTTCCAGGAAAGCACATCTTGCTGAAGGGTTAGATTGGTTTTCTTTTTCAGGCACACCACTACATCAGCTGATTTCTTAGGCTCTTTAGCAGTTACCTTACACCTAAGTAGTTCTGAAATCAGGCAGAGATTCAGGTCTGTTCTTGTCTGCATAGCAATGTTTATATTTGAGTCAAAGTGAAAATTTTACCTGAGTGTTAAGGAGTTGTTCCTTTATTGGTTTGACTTGATGTCTTGGCTTTATGCCTCTTATTTCATAAGACAGTTTGACTGATATGTAGTTATTTAGTAGCCTATTCTACATGATGTAGCTTTCTTATCCAAGCTTTCATTTTACCAGTTGATGCGTGAAGCTCAAAGAACAGCACCAAGTATCATTTATGTCCCACACATCCCTTCCTGGTGGGAGACTGTTGGACCTACACTGAGATCTGTTTTTACAACACTACTGCAGAACATCCCAGGGTTTACTCCAGTTTTACTCCTTGCAACATCTGATGTGCAATTCATAGAACTCCCAGAAGAGGTATTTCAGTTAATACCTTTCTTCCTTTGTTACTCAATTTCTTGTTAATTTACAACTCCCTGAAGCATTGGAGTTCTGTGCCACTCTTATGCAAATTCATGGATATGACTCAGGCATCCAAACCCAGTCCCTCAAAACTTGCTTAGACAAACAACTTGCTTGGACAAAACAAAAAAGTGTTTTCTGAGTAGGAATTGAGTTTGACCCAACTTTTTCTCCCTTCTCACATACTCAAGCTTATTAGACAGATGTAGGGACTTGTTTCAGACAATGGTTTTGGTGGCTTCAAGATGGTTAGGTGTGTCCTGAGTGAAGAATACATGGTAGCTAGGAAAAAGATTGTTTCTTCTGAAAACATTTTTACTCAAAAGTAAGAGGTATTTTTACTGAAAAACTACAGAGATCCCACTGTTATTGATAGAATGTAATTTCAAATTTAAATTTTAAAAAAAAAATTCAGTTACTTCCTTCATCTGGGTGAAAACTCAACAAATCAGAAAGCTAAGTTCCAGTTTCTGTTTAAGCACTTGGAAATAAATTTTTAGGTGTATTCTTTAACAAAATTCGTTAAGAGGACATACTGAGCTTTGTAGACATGTGAGACTGCATTAAAGGGAGGTCTTCAAAATGTGAATGTGCTTCTCTGATTATTTTGTCTCAGTAACAGAAGTTTTTATACTAAGTGCCTTCTAAAATAAGGAGTGAAATTCCTTCCATGATTTCTGGTAGTAGCTATGGAAGAAATGGAATACAACTTGGAAGAGTATTTAGATTAATTAAAAGTAAAATTAGAGGAATCCCAAACACCTTACTAAAATGCTGGCACTTGTCTGCTGAGCCTTGCCATTTTACCTGTGTAGCTGCCATATAGATCCAAGCCAAAGGACAGCAAGGCAGGTAAATACAAAATTAGCAGCCTTGGGAATGGGGAATCCCCAGCCACCGCTTTCTCAGTTGTTTATCATACGGTTTCTTCCAGGAGCTCAAAATTTAGAAGGTGTTCCTTAGAGAAGGAATTTAAATTTGCCATGCTATAAAAACCTAGTCTTTTAAAGCCAAGAAGTTAACTTTTCACTGATAGTCTTATCCATATGAGTATTCAGTTCAATTCAGAGAGGTACTCATCTTTTTTGGAACAGAATATAAGAAATTTGTGTGGCCTTGCATAACTGAAGTATCTTTTCCTGCTTTAGATAAAAGCATTGTTTAATAATGAATATGAGGAAGTTTTCAGAATCCCACGTCCTACCTGTTCTGAAAGAAGACTTTTTTTTGAGGACTTAGTTATGAAGCAAGCTGCTCAACCTCCTGCAGTAAAAAACAACACAAGTGAGGACGATATTCTACATATAAAACTTTGCTAACCCTAGGTTAACAGCTGATACAATATTTGCTTTGGTGATAATTTTCTACCAGTCATTTTTCATGTGCTTGTATAGGAGTACCATAAATTAACTACAATTTTCTGATTAATTTAAGCTTGCCAGCCTTTGGAAGTGCTGCCTTTAGCACCACCACCCAGGCCTCGAAAGCTGACAGAGAAAGAAATAAGATAGGTGGTAGAGCAGGAAGAGGATACATTGCGTGGACTTAGGATTTACTTAAGAGATGTGACTCAAAGACTTGTCAGTGACAAACGTTTCAGAGCATTTA
The DNA here is from genome assembly GCA_013397895.1 of Origma solitaria. NCBI lineage: Eukaryota > Metazoa > Chordata > Aves > Passeriformes > Acanthizidae > Origma > Origma solitaria. The sequence goes on from VZRL01002880.1 coordinate 975,409, forward strand.
CAAAACCCATTCACCCAGAGGAGGTTAGTGTTGATTTACAATACCATTATAACTGTGTGTATTCATAATTCTTCTGTGTTTCTGTTTCTTGGTGTTTGTGTGCTCTTTCTAGGAAGGTTTAACTTTGGTGTTAGAACTGTACTACTCTGATTTTCCAAGGTGAAAGAAATTAATTTTGCTTTTTCTTGACTTCTTGAGGCTCTCAAATTTTTGTTGTTTGAGCATTCACTGATGTCCTATGTTCTTTCTAAAATGTCTTTAAAACTTTAGAATATTTCAGTTAAAAGGGACCTACAAGGATGATCTAGTCCAAGTGCCAGTTACAACAAATGGCAACACAATTTGCCCATGAAAAGCTTTGGATATATAGATGTGTTACAGCGCTAAAATGCAGGGAGATCATTTTCTCTGTATTTATCAACAGTACTTATAGGGCTGTTTTAATGAAGTCAAAAGCTCTTTGATTAACTGTCAATAGTTTCTGTGAGAACAGGAGTAGAAGCAGCAGTTTGTCATATAAATTTTCAGATGCTATTCTCAGTTTCATCTGGGGCTTTCTGCAGTATATAATCAACCATAAGGGCTGCATATTTTCTTTTCTCTCATACACTTCCCATTAAATTTATTGAATAATTCTAAGCCAGGGGCATGTACTTCAAAGTCAGTTGTAGTTTTAAAATAGTTTTACATTTCACCAAAGCCCCATTCCCTTAAGCATCCACTGACTTGTCTTTTCCTTTCCTTATAGTTTCCAAGATGTGAATAACCTATAAAAACATAGATGTTCTCATCTAAACTGGTCATTAGGCTCCTTTTATGCTCTGAGTAAAGAAATGGACATCTCTGAGTCCAGTTAACTCATCTAGAGTAGATGCTTAGGACAGGTGCTTCAAAATTACAAATCCTGCAGATGTTTTCTTGCTGCCAACAGCAAGGAGAATCTAAGGAGACTTTACTGAGAAAAGTTTCTCTGCTGTGATTTTCTGAAAGAAAGTGAAATGAATCCTGCCAGGTTCCCTTCTCTGCTCCACATATGCTTCTGACTGCCCTGCTTCTTTGTTCCCCCTCACCTGGTCTGTCTCTTCAAAGACACCTGAAATAGCTTTTCAATTTTCAAGAAACGAACTGGTTAATTTCTGCATTTTTGAGTGTGTTATAAATATTTGGGCCTCTTAGGAAGTCCTTTATTTGACTTTATGAAAAGAAATAATCTTCGTACCTTAAATCTCTGAGCATGTATATTTAATTTGTAGGACAGTATTAGACAGCCCATGGACCTCTTGACAGTTCTCTCCAAGATTGACATGCACCAGTACCTAACTGCAAGAGATTTTCTAAAGGACATCGTTCTAATCCGTACCAATGCTTTAAAGTGCAAGACAAATAAAGGGCCTGGTGGTGAGGGTGTGTTTTTTATCCCTAATCTGGAAAAAATTTAAATGTATAAATTGATAAATTTCATCTGTGTACAGTAGATGTGGGATTAGATAATTTTAAACAACCTCAGAGAGCATTGCTTGCCAGGTTGTAAATGTTTTAGCATTGGATAAATTGCTTGGGTATAGAATTGTGATATGAGTTGATTAGTAACTAGTACTTTTTCTTAAATAATTAACTTTTCTGTTGTTTTGCTGAAAATACTGATTGAGATAACCTTTCAGAACCTGCCTATGGAAAAAGAAAAATCATTCTAAGTAACCAAAGTAAAGAGTTTCATTGACTGATGGAAAACGCTCAGTTCTGACTGTAAAATTTCAGATAATCTCCTGAGGCACAAAGCTTGTACATTGAGTGATACTGCATATTCCATAGTGAGGCATGAAATGGACAGAGATTTTGAACAACGCTGCCAAAAAATTAAAGAGTCTCGTAAGGAAAGAGGTGTGTTTTTTGATGCTGAGAATTTTAAAGCATGTCTCACGCTTTGTAACCAGCTACACAAGACACAATTCTTTGCTCTGTGGGGTGTAAGAAAGCAGACCCAAGGAGTAATGAAAAATGCAAGATGCCAGCAGTGCCTGTGGATGCTAGTATCCCCTGCTCTAAGGGCAAGACGCATTTTATTCAGACTTTCTTGGAGAAGGTACTAAAGTCACTGCTACCTTCTCTGTTCCTGTGGCCTAACAGCAGGTTCCTGTGATGCTTGGTTCTTTATGCCAGACACATTAAATTTTTCATTATGCTGCTTCAAATGTGGGGTAAATCCTGAGGTCATTTATTCAGTGTAGTTATGAAGTTGAAGTGCAGTGACTGCTAGACATTGTAAGAGCCTTACTTTGTTGGCCCAACTGACATTTAATGGCACCTACATCTTGAAGTCCAGAACATTGTCTGTGGCTGTTCTGAATATTCAGCTAGTTTTTAGTTAGATGAAACAGTGTTTTCCCTTTCCCTGCCTATAATATATCTAATTTCATTAAAATTAACTGAATTCATTAACTTGCAACTTTTTGTCTAGACACCTGTAGGGAGATGGTACTGAAGCTGCTGTGGTTATTTTCCTTGCAAGATGCTGCTGCTAAGTTTTGAAGAAAGAACTGTTTTGGGAATGTTTTGGGTTACTTTTTTTGTATCTCTTTGTAGATAGGTCAAAAAGAAAATGCAGAATGAAGGAAGACTCTTCAAGTATCGCAGCAAAGAGGAAGAATGTTCCATTTGCATCCTCCCAGAACAGTCCTATGGAAGAACACGAAAATGTACTTCAAGGACAACACAAAAATGGGACAGAAAATGAGAGCCAGAGAGTGACCCTTGTGGCTAAATCCCCTACTGAAGAAAAGAGTGCCATGCTTCCTCAATGTTCAGACCGAAGAGATGAGAGTGAAATGCTGGATTTCCAAATAACCAGAACTTCTGAAGATGGAGGTTCAGATGGTAAATGAAATGTCAAACAGGGAATTTAGCTCCTTTTTGTTCTTGAGGAGAGTTACACTATTTATTAGGTTTTCGCCTTCTCGAATTTCATTCTGTTGCTTCTTTTGTGTCTCTCTCAAATCAACACAAAGTGTTTCTTGCATAATGATGCTGCTCCTCTAGTTATGCTGGCTAAAGTAATGGTTTTCTGCAGTGGCTGGGGTTTTTTGATTGTGTGGCTTGTTTTTCAAATGGTACCTAATTGTACAAGTATCTTCCCAGCAATAAGCAGCCTAAGTGTAAACTGTACTGCTATACTTTAAACAGTGTGGACGCAGAGACCCGTGTGGAATAGAAGAATTATGTCCTTATGTTTGAAATGTAAGATGTGTAGATGTGTTTCCTAACATAAAATACCTTTTTTTTTTTCACCATGTTTGGGTTGTTTTTGACTTCATGTTACTGTGCAGTGCTGTAGTGGCAGCATGAATATTTTTTCATAGTTTTACCCTGCCTTTTTTCTCTAGAGCTTTTTTAAATGTCCGAGTTTCTAGTTTCCATGAAGCAGATTTAGAAAGATAGAAGTCAAGCATTTCTCAGTAAAGAAAATGGTAACACATCTGTCTCTGTTATTGCAGAGGGCTACTGTTTTCCAGGTATAGGATACTTCACTGACACTATATTCCAGATAAAGACAAATCCTGACTTAAAAAATGTGTTTAATTCCAGATTCACGAGTACATCCTACAACTTGTGTGGGACATTCTGAGGTGGATGAGCAGCTGCGAGTATGTGACAGGAAAGCAAAGGAAATTCACACACGGGGAGTGTCTGTGGATTACTCTGAGCTCAGTGTAAGTCTAATTTCAATTTTTTTAATACTGAAGTAGGACGTTTTCTTGCTACCTGTATGGTTGTAAATTAAATCCGTTGTTAACCAATGCCAATTCAAACAATTCGTGAGAAGGATATATAGCTTGTGAAATAATTCAACCTGTAATGGCTGTTGTTTCCACAGCTGGTGTAGATGGCTGCTTTGGCGTTTTTTTAGGAGAGTGTGTTCTCTTTCTAAGTTTCAATGTAAAAGGGCTTGTTAAATTTTAAAATATCTCGCTGATAACCTGCTACTGCTGTTGGTTAGCAGTTTTTATGATGGACTGGGAGATGGGTGTTTTGGTTTGCTGTTTGCGTGTTTTTGTTAATTCGGAACTAGAAAAAACCTTTATTTTTTGCAGTGTTGACTGTAAACCTGAAATTAGGAGGGTGACCTAAAGATCATCCTGGATAAAATATTAACTCCTGCTTTTCTCAAATGCTGTCAAAATTCGATGTTAGTATTTTGCATCCATACGATTACAGTGTTACAAGGTTTTTCTAGTCCCCTGTAGGAGAGAAATTGTTATCCTAGGGTACAGCTGGGGAAAGGATCAAACAAGGGTCTAGCTGCAGGGGAAAAAGAGGTTCTTTTGCACGGACTACAGAGGGTAGAAGAAGGTTCTGCCCTTCAGAGGATGTAGCCATGAGAAAAAGTCAGGAAGTTGCTAGGTTGAAGTCCTGGAGGTTGGTCAAAACAGAGGGAGCTGCTGTTTACCTGCCCTGATGAGAAAGGGAGTATTACTTGGTTGTTTTCCCATGTATGGGGTGAATGTAACCAGAGAGAAATCCCCTTTGGTGAAGGGGCTTGCCAGCACAATTTCTGTCACATTTTTAAGTGTTGATCTAAATTGTAGAGGTTAAATTAGCTTTCTAAGATGGCTTCCTACAGAAGCAAATTTCAGGGGGTTGTGTTGTTCGTGTCTGCCTGTGTATTTAAAGAAAACATAGGTTTTTCTAGAATCAGGGTGCTAACAGCATGTAATCTGAAGTTATTGCCTACTGACTGGAGAAATGGTAGGGTTGAGCCCTTAAGGATATTTCAGCTCATACATGTTTCATATGTTCATATGTATGAGGAGAGAGCTACAGTTATGAAACACGTCTTTTAGAAGACTTGTTTCCTTAACATGGAACTCACTGCTTGTACCAGAGAGCCCCTCCAAAATGGAGCTGCTTGGTTTTTTATGTTTTTTTTTGTTTGGTTGATTTTGTTTGTTTGTTTTGTTGGGGGTTTCTTTTGTATGTGTGTCCACTTATTTGCTTGATATTAGGCGTAGAACTCAGTCCTGTGGTAGCTCATCTGAGGGAAGCTGAGTCTTATGGCAGTCAGTTGATGTGGCTGTTCTCTTCAGCTACATCTTCCCACAACACACAGCTGCTGAACAGCCCCAGCAGTGCTGCCACTAGCTTGTTTGTGTTGCTTTCCCAGAGATTACCATATTCTCATCTTTGGTAACACAAGGAACTGTGTGAAAGATTGGTAATTTCCTACAGACTACTCTGGTAGTTCATCGACTCTTGACTTGAAAGGTAGGATCTAATTGAGTCAGTCACAGTACAGATTCAGATAATGGGTAGAGGTAAGCATCTAAGGATGCTTCTGTTTCCATCTGGCACAGCTGTATCTGGAAGATCTGTAGCCTTGTTTCCAAAACCACATTTTCCAACGCCTTATATTGCATTTCTAATGAAGTGCAACCATGACTTTCCTGTGGCAGCTACTCTGTGACGGAGTCGATAGTGTCATTCCCTGCTGTTCTAGAAGCAGTTGATTGGCAGTTATGATCACTGATGTCATGTAGTGATGAGTAAGAAAATATTGTCTGAAATGTAAACCTTTTTTCTGACATACGGAATATTAATTTACTTCCTCCAACTAAAACTGATGAGATATTTAATCAGTTTTCTAAAGTGCCACTTTTATTTAGCAACATGAGAAAGTAGGATGTATCCTGTGCTACTCTGAGCTGTAGTTTCCAATTTTTTGCTTCAGCAAGTGCTGGATTCGGTCACTGTGGCAACTGAGAAGGTTAGTGTATCTCACATGGAAAGACTATATGCTCTTCTTAGCCAGTGCATTTACCGACATCGGGAGGATGATGACAAAACTGAATTAGTGAAGGTAAATTTTTGTCTTATAGCTCTTTCTGTCACGTGTGTGTGTGTGTGATGCATATATATGTGTGCATTGTGAACATCACACTTATTTGGCATTACTCTTTACTGCTTAGTTGCCTGTTTCACAAGACTTCCATTTCAGTCTGGAAGACATTTATCCATATTGCAAAACCATTGTTACATAATTGTTGGCAGTTTCAGCAATAAAAGGCTTGAAGACAATGGATCTGCTCAGTCAGGCCTCTCAAACCAGTTAACCTCAGTCTGTCAATAGCCTTCTCCAGAAGCCTTTCAGGGGTGGGAGGCCATGAAAGGAGGGTGCTTTTCTCAGTGTGTCAGTTTGTCTGTCTCCCCTTGCAGGCAGGCACGCATGGTAATGCTTGTATAGTAGTCATTCCATTCTTGAAAAGAAATTAAGTATGAAACATAACACATACTTGCGACTTTTCTCTAGTCATACCAGACTTTCTTTTTAACTAGCATGGCCCAAGCATCTGTAATTTCACAAATGAGGTTTTCTACCTATGACAGTTTGATGCTATGAGCTAAATTCTCTAATCTCTGCCTCTAAGAGAGGATTTCTGAGTTGTCAGAACAGGGCAGAAATCTTCCACAGGCACCCATGGTCCCAGCTGGGCATTCCCAGTATTGAATTCATTCAGATAGGTTGAATATTTAATTTTCAGCTTCAAGATCCTTGAATCCATTTGTCTTTCAGATGCTTGTGCCTGAAAATAGATAAAATTCTTTATGCCTCTCAGTCTGCCTTAAAAAAAATAAAAGGGCAAGCTTCTTCTCTTTGGCCCTGGTCATCTCAATCCCTTCTTCCACAGCTGATAAAGAGTTAACAACAGACTGTTCTGATTTTGCAGGCCATTCCTGAAAAAGGCACCTTTCTCTCATCTAGCATAATGATGTGGTTTAGCATGAAAAGGGACCTGTTTTTGTTATCTCAGTGATTGTGAGCTGTTGTGACTGAACTTGATTTTTTTGTTTGTTTTCTACTTCTACCTTTAAACAAAAAATATCTCCTCTTCAGAGTACCTGCATGAGTTGGTCAGGAGCAACCTCTGCTATATGAAAAGAGAGACTTTAAAAAGTACTTAATCAGAGTGCAGAAAAGAACAGTTCCAGCTTTTAGTTGTGGCTTTTTGTGAACTGCTTCTTTTGTCATTATTGAAACCATCATTGATAAAGATCCATAGTCCCATAACACAGATTCCTTCAGTCTCTCTAGCCTACTCTATACTTTGGTTGCCTAAGGATTTGTTTGAAGCTAATGGGTCTAGAAGGATGTGATGGTGGTCGCGCACGTAGTGGCTAAACATTACTAACAATTGTATGTCTAAACAGATTCTTGATTCTTTTGATGAAGAACCAAACAGGGTTCTCAAGCTTGCATTCACACTGTGACTCCTAATTTGTCTTTTTTTTCTTATTAGGCAATGAAGAAAGAAATTGCAACGCTAAGTTATCTGTGATACTTGACTTCAGCATACTCTAATGTTGATGTACTGCTCCCAAATAGATAAATTATGTTTAACATCTCAGTACTTGCAGCAGCTGTAGAACAAAGAATAGAAGAAAGAAACTTCTTTTAGCATATGCAGCATATGAAGGCTTTGAAGCATAACCTTGACTCTGACTGTGGATCATCCCCTTGCACACTGAGTGAAAGAACCTGTTTCAAGATGACAATGTTTTCTTTCCATGGAAACAGCATGAAATTCTTCTAGAGGGTGTTGATTCTGACTTCTGATGTTGTCACAAAGCTTACAAACATTTTCGTCACTGTAAGACATGGGAACTGATTTTTCCCTCCAACTTCATATCTGGTGAAGTGTGCTGGGAGGTTCTGGGCTCTGCACCTTGGATGCAGCAACCGTGTTTGTGTGTGCAGACTGGGGAATGAGAGGCTGCAAAGCAGTGTCACAGAAAGGGACTTGGAGGTCCTGGTTGATGGTTGAATCAGAGTCAGCAGTGCCCTGGCAGCCAGGAGGGCCAGACATGTGCTGGGGGCATCAGGCACAGCATTGCCAGCTGGGCAAGGGAGGGGATTGTCCTGCTCTGCTCTGCGCTGGGGCGGCCTCACCTCGAGTCCTGTGTAAAGTGTTGGGCACCACAGTATAAGAAAGACATTAAACTATTAGAGAGAGTGTCCAGAGGAGGGCAACGAAGATGGTGAAGGGATGCCAAGTGAGGGGAAGCATCTGAGGTCACTTGGTCTGTTCAGTCTGGAGGAGACTGAGGGCAGACCTCATTGCAGTTACAACTTCCTTGTGAGGGGAAGAGGAGGGGCAGGCACTGATCACTTCTCTCTGGTGACCAGGGACAGGACCCAAGGGAATGGGCTGAAGCTGTGTCAGGGGAGGTTTAGGTTGGACATTAGAAAAAGATTCTTCACCCTGAGGGTGGTTGGGCCTGGAACAGCTCCCCAGGGAAGTGGTCACAGCAGCAAGCCTGGCAGAGTTCAGGAAGAGTTTGGACAATACTCTTGTGGTGGGGTTCTTGGGGCTGTCTTGTGCAAGTCCGGGAGTTGGACTCGATGATCCTTGCGAGTCCTTCCAACTCAGCTTATTCTGTGATTCTGTTGGAGGCCAGTACTGAGATCAGCCTCCCAGCTGTGGCACAGGCTGGCAGCGGATGCCATTCTGGCTTGTGACTGACTGCCCTGTCACCTCACAGGGCTGAGGGGAGCATTCACCTGCCCCATCCTTGTCCCCCAGCAGCCCTTACCGGCAGCAGCTGGTGCAGGCATGGGCAGATGATCCACAAGGTCTTTTCCAACCCAAACCATTCCATGTGATGTGTGGCCAGCTGTGTATATATAAATGTGTGAAGATACATCTATAGATGTGATATATACATGTGCTCTGTGTGCAGGTGCCTGCTGAGAATACAGCTTTTGCACGCTTATCAAGTGAGTATTAACATTGCATAAATGCATTTTTTTATAATTATTTTGTACTTTAAAGTGAAATAGATATGGGGAAATGAAGGATATGAGTATAGCACATGGGTAGGCTGAACTTGACTTTAAATGGGCCTGACAGAACTCCCTGCTTGAATGCAGAGCTTCTTTAGCAGGCATAACAGACTATAAAGTTCATAGCCTGCAACAGTGTTAGATTAAGTAATTTTTTTATATATATATTGGAAAATGCTCTGAGATCCAATGTCATTTCTTATCACTGTTTACCTCATTTAATCACTATTTTGCACTGTCACTGCAAATGTGTTTCGCACATTCTAGCACCCCAGGAGTTTCAGTCCTCCCCAAACATTCTCCAATGTTTTGTTTTATTTTTTTCCCCACAAACACTACAAATTGCAGTGGTTTCCTTGTTCTGAAGGCTTCCTTTCCTTTTACATCTCTGCCCAAATTGGTTTTCTATTATTTTCATCTTGCCTCAACTAGAATCAAGAATCCTATTAAAAATACTTATCAGAGAAGCTAGGAAGGTGGAAAAGAGAAGTCATGCATTGAAAACTCCAAGGTCCCTTATCGAAGTTTTTGCAGTGTTAGTCCAGTTTAGCTCTTTTATTGTCTTTTCTGCCTAGAAGGCACACTTTCAAAGCTGCTGAGCTTTTTCAGGTGTGTTGTATTAGTCTTTAGTTTCGTAACAGAGCTGCTCCTTGGCTCACGAACTGTAATTCCTCCTAAGTGTTACAGCACAAGTTCTTTTTTTAAAAAAAAAATCTTTATAGCAGTGCTGAGCCATCAGACAAATTGAACCAGTAGAATTTAGAATGAGATATATTAAAATTCACACAACTATGAAACATACATTTAGTTATAACTGAGGTTATATAGTATTATATGCAGTTACTTTGGAACAAAGGTGAAGGAGATTGTTTAATAATCTTGATACATGTATAATCAGCTAAAATGCTGCTCTGATATAATATACCTTTTCATATTAGTCAATGGTAATAGTTATGAGATATAGAATGATGGAAAAATCAAAGTAATAGAGCCTCAAAAGTTCTTTAAAAATAATATTACTGAAATTATTCATCATATATAGAAATGCAGAACAGACCAGACTTCTGGTAGAATACTGACTAAAAGAACAGATTTTGGAAAATCACATCTGTCTAGAAATAACTGGCAGTAACTTTCCATTTGGGGAAGGATTTTACTTATGAATATGCCAAGATGATGCAAGTATAATACTATGTAGACATTTCACAGATTTATGGGTGTTGTTCCTGAGCCAATCATACAAAAGCAATTAGATGCAGTAAATTTCTGAGAAAGCAAAAATACATGGGTGAGGTTGGTCTGCAATAGAAGATAGTTGTAACTATCTGCAACTTCTGCAACTATGTCCTGTTGTTCCTTGATCCTCTGGGCATCCATCTGCTGTGGTTTCAAACAGTTTGGACTTTACAAAAGTGGCAAGGCTGAATCAATGACTCCCTTGGTCTCATTCACAGGCCATGTGAGTGCTGGGGAATTCCCATGGTGAGGTCTAAACCTGACATTTCTGTATTTCAGCAGCCTCTTTGGGAGATCTGGAGTCTCTGCCAAAGCACATGGCCCCTTTGTGAATATTGTTGCTTCCAAGGGGACAGATTTCCTTACGGAACTCTGATCAGTGGGAAAGGAAGAATTTAATGATTAATTACCTAGAGAAAGTAAAAGAGAAAATTAGTCTATTTCCTGGGACCTGATTAGGAGCAGGGTATTATCCAACATACATGTTCCCATTTTGCCTTTTCTAACTTAGCTTACTTGAGTCAGTATTAAAGATTTCAACTGCCCCCTTGTAAATAAATACATTTTATGGAATAATATTAAAGAGCAGTTTAAAAATAAATGAAAGGCTAAATTTCTCCTGTTGAGAGTACTATTGGCACTTGTAAGATATTTGGATGATTTCTGAGGCTTAAACTAGAGATCTCTTTGTATGCTTTACATACTAGACACTTTAATGGCTCATTAAGCTAATACATGTATGAAAGAATAAAGGCTGCATTATTCTCAGTTAATGAAATGCACTTTTAGAGACAAATGTATTACAGTATTTAATATTATGAACTCAGCAGGGGTTCCCCTTAGAAAAAAGAATGGTAAGTTGGAATGCTGTGTAGCACTGTCATCCATCTTGCTTGCTTCCAGAAGCAAATACTTCTCACATTTTGGCTTTACTCCATGTCTCTTCTTGTAACCAAGGACGTGCTCTTACAGCCCTTACGCAAAACTCCTGATGAAGTTATATGGAATTTTTCTTGGCTAAGATAATGGAATTGTAGAATGGCTTGGATTTGAGGGGACTTTAAAGAACATCTAGTTGCAACCCCCCTGTCGTGCAGCAACATCATCAACTAGGCCAGGTTGCTCAAAGCCCCATCTATGTCGGTCTTGAACAATTCCAGGGATGGGGAGTCCGCAACTTCTCTGGGCAACCTGTGCCAGTGCCTCAGGGCACTCACAGTAAAGAATTTCTTCCTGATGTCTAATCTAAGCCTACCCTCCTTCAGCTTACGGCCATTCCCCCTTGTCCTATCACTGTCCTATGTCCTTGGGAAAAATCCCTTTCCAGGTCTCCAGTGGACATCTTTAGGTGCTTGATGGCTTCTATAAGGTGTCCTTAGAGCCTTCTCCAGGCTGAAAAACCCCAACTCTCCCAGCCTGTCTTCATAGGAGAGGTGCTCCAGCCCTCTGATCAATCAATGCATTTAAGAAAATTAAACAAATCCATAGTGCTTACATGCTTTAATGAATTTAAATTATATTTACGGATTACCTTTTATGTGGATGAAGATTCTCTGATAAAGATACCCAGAAAGAGTCCCTAAATTACTGGCCAAATACTGATATCTATTGTATACTGAATAAAGACTGACATTTGGCACTGTTTTCTGTGGAGTTATATTTGAGATACACAATTGCAGCTTAGGTAACTATATTTCTATGAAATTATCATTAGAGACCTCTCAGAAAGTTTGCTTGTTTAGAAGTAATAATTTATTTATGTGTTTGTTTATTTTGCTGAATGTGCCAGACACTAGGAACTAACAGCTTTGCAACTGTTCCCAGTGTGAAAATAAGGTCTTGGAAATATGATTCTCTGGCTCTATTGATTAGCTGAGCATTGAATGTAGTTAGCAAACTAGAAGAAAGAGGATGAACTTGCAACAATGTTAAATATTGTGAAAATATTAAAGAGAGACACACTTTATTGTGTAACTAGTAGAAGTGTCAGAGAATATCAGTTGTGAACACCAGAAAATCTGAGATTCATTTGAATGGGTGAAACTAAATCTGGTGCTGTTTTCAACCCAGCTTTCCAAATGAAAAGGAAATAATTTGCTGTTATTTAGAAATGAGAGTTTGGTAGATTTCACTAGATTTCTAATGCTATGTAAATAGCTATTGTGACAGACAATACCTCTGAACACACGCACAATAGCAAAGTAGTTTGACTTGATCACTTATCACAATGAATGTCAAATTATTTTGCAACATCAGTACACTCCTGGAGTTACAATTCTATTCATTGCAAGCTCTGGATACATTGCTGACGGTCTCTGAGTTTTGATTCTGCAGAAGCCATGACTAGAAATTCCAAGGAAACATAACATGCTGATTATCCAAAAATCAATTTCATTGCTAACTAGGGGGAAACACTGAAGTGAAACTGTACCCACAGAAAGCAGATGTATTGGAATATTTATGTAGTGGTGCCTGTTTAAATCTGTTTATTCATTTTTGTGGGTGAGAAGGAGGTCTCAGACATGAAAAACAGTAGCTTCTCTTTTCTGTTATTTTTTAACATTATAAAATTAATTTTCTTTCTGTATGTACTAAGGTCTTTATTTCTTTCGATTACTGGGAATCTTATTTTGTTGTCCCCAAGAAATGTGAGTAACTTTTGACTTAGTTTTGAAATATTTAATAGAAAAGTTGGAGCTTTTCTCCCATTTTGCAAGGTAAACATGAAACCTACTTGAAGTTATTAAACAGGATTTGCTTATGTGCTTCTGATGAGAAGGGTGGTCAGGCAAGCAAGAGTGGCTGATAATTAAACTAGTTGTATTGTTGCTGCTGTAAGATACTTCTTCTTTTGGAGATGTAACTGTTCATACTAGAATTAAATTATTCCAGTCTTTGTTTTAATTTACTGCCAGGTATATAAGCCTTATAACAATCCCAGTGACGTGCAGGTATTAACACTTCCATTTTTCTGTGGGCATGGAAAATGATGTCCTGGGTATGTGACTTTTTTTGTTTCAAATTTGGATTAGAGTTGTGAAAAGTGTGAGATATTTCTGCTGTGCCTTGGTGAACTGAGAAATCTCTCTAGATTGTAGCTATATCATAGCACATATGCAAAGGGTTTGCAGACTATGGTGCTAAGACAGTGTCACATTCCATATGTGCTCTGTGCATGTGTGGGTGTTTTATGTATATATATATATATATATATATATATATGAAGAGTCACTTGCTCAAGTGGTCAGCAGACTTGCCACTGGAAGATGAGTCACAGGGATAAAATGTTTCTGTTACTATCCTGGTAAAGGATCAAAGAACTGAAACCCAGTTCCTTTCTAAGAATGGTACAATTCTGTAAACCTCTTTATATATTTAATAAAATTATTAAATCAAAACCAGTATGAGATTAAAACGGAAAAGGTGGTAAATACAGACAGTTTCTTGAATGGCTGAGCAAATGAATTCTACTTCTTTATGGATCTGTGTTTTGCCATTGGATCCCTTAGTGTCTAATAAGTTAGGAACATTTCCTGCAGTTGGGGCATTCATAGTGGCTCTTTTAACTGTGGATTGTCCAGAGTCTAATTTGACTAAAGTTCACTTTGAGCTCTTTTCCATAATGAATACACTAAATTTCAAAAATATCTGGAGATGCTTTTTAAACTTTCGTAGCATGGATATGAATAATGTGCTGATACTTCACAGTCGACAGCTTGCCTCTTGCCATATAGTAGAAACAAATTGTCGTGGGAAGATATTTTGAAGAAAAATGGCAAATTGCCATTTGAAAACTGCAACATCATAAAACAAATCATAAAAACAGATTTGTTTTGCAAAGTAAAGCAATAGTTTCGTAGTTTCAATAACAGTGAATGACAACATAACTCAACCGGAATGTTTTACAGTAGGTATACCTAAATGGAAATTTAGCAGTGATTCACAATAAATTGTTGCTGTGCTGAATTCCAGTGTGGGAAAGATGATAATCTGTAGAATGCATGAAAATGGAAGTTGAGAAATAACAAATCAAACTTATTTATAATAACTTAAAAATGTTATTGAATGACACCATTCCTTCTGGTGCCATTTGTTTGGTATGTCTTTACTTTCTGCAAATAAGATGTATTTTATAGTTATGGTAGTTCAACATTATTAAATACTTAAGACCAAAAATGCTTTTTTAGCAGCATTGAGTAAACTCTTGCTCCCTCTGGGCCCCCTGACGTTAGCTAACAAAACTGCAGGTAGTTTTTCCTCATCATCTGATTAATAGTGTCTGTTTTCCACTCAATGAAAATTTGCATTCAGAGAGTCAGAAGAAACATGGTTTAAACCCATACAGTAAATTAAGGTTTAACATGATATCCTGAATATTTAGGTTCTTTACTTTCCTAATATGTAAATCTAGAAATTCTAGGGACTTTTTTCTCTGAATAGATTATGGTGGGGTACTTTTCGTGATAACCTACTGCTCAGTATTTTGTCAGTATGATCTCTATTGACCTGCTTTATTTCTGGTCTGCCAAGAATATTTCTTTTTTTAGAACCTAATCCCAACCACATATCACAGCTGCAGGTTATCATAAAATACTTTTCCTGCTTTCTAGCTGCATTTGTGTTCAGCCGTAGGTCGGATTGCACCAATAAAATAGTGGAGATTTTCTATGTTGTATTTTCTCACTAGCATCGAGTCAGTTCCTTTCTTAGGCTGTTTTGGATCTGGGATGAAATACTGGGGTTCTGGACATTTTTTTAAAAAATGTGCTCCACAAGAAAGAATAGAGGAAGAGGAGAAGATGGGAAAAGATGAAATAGCTAGAACAAAGAGATTTCCTGAGCTCATGGCATGACTGAAGAGATGTTGAGCTAGGAACTACAGTGGTGTATCTTGGTCCCTTGACTGACCAGTGTGTTTTTGAAAATGCTCCCACTTTTTTCTCCTATGTGACTAAGTCTCCTTTCTGCACAACCAAAATCTGAAGAGTCCCAGGTCTTGCTGCAGGATGGACCATGTGGCAGCTGGAATGTGCACATAGAACTGCAGCTTTGCAAACACTTTTGGGTACCATGATTAGATGTGTGGGCTGCAGACTGCTTGGTTATTGAATAATATCTAACCCCCCAATACTTTCCTTAAAATGCAATTACTCAGTTCAATGCCAAGAAGAAGAGATTCAGACAAGCAATAAGAAGGATTTTTTTTAAAGGAAAAAGGATGTTGAAAATGTGTTTGAGGTAGAATAGAAAGATGGAACAAAATTAGACTTATGTACAGTGCTGCACATTCATAGAGGGAACCCTTAGATTAAAAGCTGAAAGTAGAAGTTCTGCAGTGCAGTGAATGGTGTATTAAGAGATATATAGCACAGTGAGGTTGTGAAACTAAAGCACCTCTCTCATAAAAACTGTAATCAACATGGTCACCCAAAGGGACGAACTTGGACTTCCATTTTAATTTCATTGCAGTGCTATTCAGATGTTGAAACTTACAAATAGCTTTCTAATTTGAAGGTGATGGAATTATATTCCTTATTTTCTGAATGGCAGAGTTGCTCTATTATAGGTGGTTTTGCAACAAAACTTTGCCTGTAAAAAAACCCAGTTATTTTCATGACACATCTTATAGGAGTAAAATAATTTCCACTATAACTTAAATTTTCTTGTACCATTTTAAGCTGGACAAGAGATTGATTTATCCACTACACCCGAAAACTAGGCTGAGGTACCTAGGTTTGACTAACAAAAAAAGGCTGCTAAATCTTTCCGTGCTTCTGCTTTCCGTCCTACAGGCAATATTGTTTACTCACCCTTGTAAAGTCATTTGAGGCTTTGTATCTGCCACAGTGAGAGTAGTAATTAGCAGTAATTCTGAACAGAGAGGGAAGAAAAAGGCTTAGAATCACTACATTTCATTAAAAAAAATGGATTCTGACTTTATTTGCATAGCCAAGTGATTTATTACTGTACACATTGTCAGAGATCCCTGTATAATTTTGTTAAGTAATGACATCTAAAGACACTATGGATTATTGTTTTGATATATATGCAATGTTCAATGTAAAGCGGTTTCATGAAGAGAACTGAAATGAGACACAGATGATTCGTTTACACATTTATTTACTATCCTGCTTATTCTATCAGACTGAAATGGAGAACAATGCATTTATTTTACAGACATTTGACATAAATTAAACAGATATTTTGATGTTGAACAATTGTACAGACTACAACATGCATATTAATATGTAGATTGGTGCAGGAGTACTTGATCAGCAAAATCTAGTATGACAAAAATAATAATCACATTTCCTTTTTTATGAAGTTAAAATGCAGCTGATATGGAGACATTGATACGAGTACCACTAAATGTGAGAAGTTATTAGTCTAATGAAATCAAATGGTTAGTTGAAAAAATAAAGCTATTGTCAAAGTTTTATCTACAGAAAGAAACTAAATCAGAATGTTTCTAACAAATACAATAATAATGAAAAAAGCATGTTTGATGCAATTACCATTGCAAAATGCCCTATTATTCCCCTGCCCCACCCCCAAATACAAACAATGCATGAAGCAAAAGCAGCATATTCTCCCACAAAATGTCTGGGGCATTTTGTAAAGGCAGATGAATGAGATTAGACAAGACTTATCACATATGCTTTTATCTCCTAGTGACAGTACTTTTAAAGAAAGATACATTATTAATAGAGCAATGTATGATGAAATGTTGCTAAATCTGTAAAACTGAACAATAGTGAAGACACTGCTATCGCCCCAAGAGAACTTGAAAAAATACTGTTGTGCTTTTTTTGTTTGCAGCATTCAGAGCATTCACAGAGGAATACAAAGTAAAGTTCATTAAACTCCATAAAACTAATAATAGTCATGCTACTGTATCTATGAAACTAACACAGTAATAATGTATAAACATGAATAAGTACATATTTAATTTGATATTTACAGTGAACTTAAAGCAATAGGCTATGTATTCAATGCTCAGCTTCTTTGTACACTTATCCCTCCATGTTTCAGCTTATCAGCATGGCTCCTTTGATTTTTGAAAGAGTTGTACAGGTAAAACTCTGCAGAACTCTGAAAATTTAGAGATATAAATCCAGAATTCTGCATCCTAGCATGACTGTCCCCAACGGTAGTTTTTTTTTTTAATGTATTTTGTAATGTGTTAGAAACTGTTCCTTTTGCCTAATGCTATAATATATTGCTTCATCCTTCAGCGTTATATGGGCAGAATTCCCACTGGTGTTCTGCTTAAGGACTTCAAGAACAGGCGTAAATGTTTTGTATTCTGAACCTTCACAGAGAGATGCTATCTGAGCAAAACTTAGAGCAAAAATATCACTATATTATGTCCTCCACCTTGAAATCGTTAAAAGAAGTAAGATAAGGAACAGGCTTTTTGTTCCTTGCATTATTGTACAAGGTATGTCCCAGACATCAGAGCAACTAAGCACACAATCAAAACCCTACTAGTTCATCAATTTAAATAAATTTCAGCTGGTGGTCCGAAGAGAAAGATATCTAGACATGGCAGATCAGCACAAAATACTCAAGCTGGGCTTCTGATCCTCCATCACTGCACAGCAATTTGCTTTTATCATACCAGTATAGAGTTTTACTGTTAAGCAAAATAAAGCACAGCTGGTACCCTCATGGAAGAAGTTTTCTGGTTCAGCTTCATCTAAAAGTAGTCCAGTTTGCATGGTGCAGATTGCTCAGTGGTGTGAACCAAAGCATGAGAAGTGGGGGTATTTGAGAGATTCATGTCAAGAGAGCTCTCCTGATTTCCTCTAAGATGCCAGTGTTAACATAGACATAGAATTCCAGTTTCTGAAATGTACATTACTCCTGCTGATGCTAAATATGTATTTAAATACTTACTTGAGTTAAAAAATTACCCTAATGAAATTAATTACACAGACTGCTCTTAGATTCATGGTTTATGTTGATCACAGGACTACAGTCAATGTTTAATATAATGACTGGTCACCATTCTGTTTGGTTGACAGGTATAATTACAGTAACCTTATCTTTTTTAGGTTACACATTAGTTAATACCATGGGTTTTAGATAATTTTACGAAAAAATAGCAGTAATATTTGTATGCTACTTCCTTGTTCCACAGTGGTATTAATCAGGATCTGTGTTAAGTGTCATAAAAGAAAATTAATTAGCAGTTAATAATAATGCAGGACTCTGAAGTATCACTGCTGTTTTGGAAGAAATCTCCATTTTACTAAAGGGTAGTATTTCCTAAATGTCATAACTCAACATTTAAAAAAAATACTGTTTAGATCTGCAACAAAATAAATACAAAGACAAGCACATTACCCCACCTGCAGATGTTCCATGGTGTATGATCACTGAACAAGGAACCGTCACACAATCCAAAGAAACTTTTGTCTCTCATTTTTACCTGCCAGTTGCCTAACGTTCCTTTATTAAGGAAACCGACAGAGGACCTGCAAAGAATTTGGCTCCCAGAACACCTGATCTGTTTTAGACAGCATTTCAGCTAGAGTTTAAACTGAGTATCACTAATAAAACCAGATTGAACAAGAGACGAATATTCACACTTAGACCGATGGCTCTCTTAATAGCATTTACCAGTCAACTGCTTTTAAAGACGTTCTTGCAAGAACACTGAAAGCTCCTGCATGAAGGTTGGGATCACTGCGGGGACACTGGAGAATTCAGAGCACTTTACAACTGGAAAACAGGGAGAAGTGACACTCAGTTCTTGTTCCTTGGTTCAAATGCAGAAGATGAAGTTCAAACAGAGTTCATCTGGCCATTTGCACCACACTACCAAAGCACTTTCCTGACAACATGACACACCTATCATCTTGTTGGGTGGGTTGCCTTCTGACCACTCCCAGGAAAAAAAGAGAGTTGACATTTGGAGAGCAATGGGGAGTGATCCAAAGATCAATAAGGACAGTAACACACGGTGTCTTATTTTTCAGGAAAGTCTTTTGAAAAATAATTACAGATCAGATGTTCATGTGGCAGGTGAGTGGGTTATAGCATCACTGAACCTGTTGGTTCTACGTTAAAAATGATGATGGAGTAGGAGTGGAATTAAATCTTTTGCTACTGTCATTTTTACCTCATTTAGTGTGAACAAGGATTATTTTACATATGTTTTATTATATCTCTTTTTATATAGTACACTAAAACATGCCTTGTTTACTTACAGTTTTCTGCCCTTCTTTCCCCTTTGCTGTATTTACAATTCTTGCTTCATCTGTGCTGGCTACTTTGAAAAAAAAGGCATATTTGTTGCATTTTTTTGCTTCTAAAATACGTTAGCATGATCAAAATATTTATCTTCTATCCAAGTGATTAAAAAATTATTTGAATTAAAAAAGCCAGTCAGTTAAGCTCTGGGCATTTCTACCAGTCTGACTGTATTTAAAATAGGGCTTCAAAAAGACAACGTGCATTTGTATTGAACTGCAGGTCAGAGATGAGGTTGAAGCAGCTAATTAAATAACTTGAAGGTAAACCTTGAAGGGAACAGAAGCTCAGTCAACATGTAGGGGAAGGGGTCTACCTTTAAAACAACTCATTGTTTTTCAAGGAATACAAATACATTGCCCAGTATTACTTATTAGGAAATGAGTCTCGAAGCCAATTGTTATTTTGATTGATGAATGTTATAGGCAAAAATACAACTGTCTGTACACACTTTGGGTTATGTAATAGTGTGCTAAAAGGCTCTTCATGTCTGTTGCTCTAGTGTTAGGTCAGATATCACCTCTCTAACATCACTAATGTTTGAATTTTGAGACCAATTGTGAAGAGAGGACACAGTGCATTAGATTGCTGCATTAGCACAGAGGCTTCTATATTCTATACAATGTAGCATTAAAAGGCCTTTTGTGTTTTCATTTAAAAAAGTGTATTTTATATAAATTCGGTAGTGCAAAAACTTCCTACACCATGTTACATTCTTTACATTATATACTTCCCCTGTAAATAGCTTTCCTGTAGGAACTTCCTTTTCAGTTTGTGCGATATATTATTCCCCCCACCCACCCCCCCCGCCCAGATTTGGATTAATGTGACTATTACTCAAAAACTCTTCTAATTACTCTGTGAACATTTTTTTAAAATATGTGCATTTGGTTTCATCATTGAAAAGGAATTAAAACTTTAATTCAGGATTCTGCAGTTAGTAAAAAATATAAAAAATAGATTAATTGCAAAGCTATCTCCCTGAACATTCTTCATTTTCCGGTGGTATGAAGAATCAGACCCCTTTCACGTGCAGAAAGGAGTCACTTCTTCCTAAGACTCCACTTGGAAATTGCACAGCTGGCATTAGAGACTGACTCCAGAACTCAGACACGTTCTCCCCTTACTGTGGTGAATGGGTAATAAGTCTGAAATGGCTTTGAAGTTTTAGAAAACCAGAAAAATTTACTTGCGTAATTTTGCATACTTTGCTGCATATCAACTCATGATGAATGGTGCGATCCTGGCCTGCACTTCTTGCACCTGCTGTACTGGATAGAAAGCTAGATCCAGTCCTGCAACTGCTCAAGTAGATGTTTTAATCAGGAATTATGCAAGTTCGGTATTCAGGAGTGGATCCCGTGTATGCAGTCAAGACTGGAAAAACCACGTGTCTAAACCTGTGCTTCTGGAAACAGTTTTCAGCATAGTCAAAAGTAGATAACAAAATTATACCAAAAGCACTTCTAAAGCTTAATCATTTTCCATCCAGTATTTAAAAAAAATAAAGCATCTGTTAATAAAGTGAATTGCATTTCTTTTACTTTCAAAATAAATGTGCTTCTCTGAAAACATTTAAAATACAGCAGCAAGGGCCTGGTCTTTCATCTCATTGATATACTTAAAGCTCCTGTTGATTTTCAAGAGGGAGAGACTATCGTCCTTCTCATTTATATTTCAGTCAGTCCCTTTTTCCACCAGACTCCCATTGGGTTCAGGGGAAATTCATCTGCACAAGGACCGAGGCCTTGACTTGAGGCCTTTTGAATTTGTAGTGATTTTAATAGGACAGAATCAGGTTTGCATAAAGTTTAGCTCAGGAGAGCTTAAGGAATCAAATCTCTGTTCCTGCACTATTCTCCCTATGGCTGGACTCCTCTCTTTCCATCAACTGGCATAGGTCTGAGGGGGTTTTCCAGAGCGTAAGGGTCACCTGGGAGAAAAAGCACACAGAAGGAATATGACACAGACCTCAAGTCTCGCCAGAACAACATCATTGTCTTGAATGGGAATTCTCTGTGGATCCAGAGCATGGGACCAGGTCCCATTTGGTCTTAATTTGGACTTCAATAGTTCACTAGGATGTAAAGGCAGATCGAACAGGCCCATGTGATTTCATAAAACTGCACATAGAAAATACAAACCAACACTTCAGGCATATAAAAATTGACTGGCATTTAGTTTTAGTCACCGAAAATACCTAGAAACTAAAAAATAAATGTAGAATATTAATGACTATAAAATATTAAAAAGCTAAATTTTGGGACAGTGAGACACAACATGATTGAAAAGTGTTATGCAGAATACCATATAAATACATAAAACTGAATGCAGCAACAAGTTGAAATGAACTGCAATTAAAGAAAAAAAATTATTTTGAGAATTAATGACCAGACATTGTTTGAAAAAAAAGATATTGTATTCTCAGTTATTCAACTGTCTGAAGAGACACCTCAATATTATCTTATTACAGAAATAAGAAAACCTATGAAAATATAGAAAATTAAAAAAAACACAACAACCAAATGATTGTGCTGTGCTCGTTGTTTCGCCCAGCTCCAGAATCACTATTTTGGGGCTCTTCAAACTTGCCTCTTTTCCATGGGACAGGCTTGAGTGAGATCTGTGACATCAGCCCAGCCATTTCAAGCAAAGGGCAATGTTGCAACAAAAATACTTGTTCCTTTACACTAAATGTATTAGGTGCTTGGTTGTTATTCATTTAAGTGACAGAAAAAGACACGAGTAAAAATTAACCTAGGTGCACTATGGTAAGTAGAAGCCTGCTGTTCCAAACCATGCTTTGTTTGGTCTAAAGTACTTTTAAGTCTTCCTAAAAAAAAAAAAGGGAACATTTTGTAGGACATGCCTGTGTAACTGCATATATTTGCTTATGATTAGAGTTCATGAACTGGATAAACTTTTTATGATTTAGGGAATTAAAGCAATCTGTAAGCTTTTAAAAAAAAAATATAACATAGGATGCTACGGATGCTGGATAAAATAAAAAATAGCTTTTTTGAGACAGTCATTAGATGGGTACTTTGTAATGAAGGCTTTGGTTCAGCATTTTTCTTTTACAAAGCTGGAGAAATCAGAGAAATGAAAGATGCTTTGGCAGTTGTCAGTGGAATGATTGACATTTTCCTTTATTTAAGTATAGTGGAAAGGCTATACTCCATTTCACAACAGCTATGGAAGGATGGGTTGAGGCAAAGTTGGTGAGTCAAGTGATATCTTCTGTCAGTCCAAATGATTGAACTGAAAAACACAGACAAGCTCTGGGGTATGGAAGACCAGAGGCAAATCACATGTACTTGAAACCTTTTTTTTCCCAGCTATTTATGATTTATGATAACAAAAGGTATGACTTTCCCCTACAAACCTTGTCTCATATGTCTTTACACTGTAACAGGTTCAACAACATTGCCATTATTGAAGTATGAGCACTGCACAGAGAACAAAAGGTAAGAGATCAAAGATCATATAAAAGCAAATGGTGTTAAATCAAAGGAAAAATAAGAATGTGGGGAATATTTTTTTAATATGAAGTTATATCCTAAGAGGTTGAAAACTTTTGGATATATCTGTATAGCCATTTGGCACTATTTATTGCCACAGAAATAACTATGATTTTTAATTTTAAAATGGAACTTTTTTTCTCCGTTATGAAATGTTGGCAATTTTCTATAAAAATATCAAATGCTTCAAGTTCTGGTCATTAAATCTTTGCTTTTCCTCACAGGATCATTAATTAAACTGACAAATGCAATAACTGAAGTTATGCAAATAAAAAAAACCCATCATGATTTACAGCACGGATAAACTAAAATACCAAAGTCCTTAATTAACAGATATACTCATGAGCTTTTTAACAGAAAGCAAGATACGTGAGATGCTTTAAGTAGAAGTTGCAATTTTGCAACATAAGTCTGTACAAAACCTCCAGGCAGCACGCTGTGAAGGAAGTACCTGTGTCCCAGGAAATGCTTTTTCCATAAATCCTTGTTAACAGTAGCTTTCCCCCCAACCCTGAACTATTTACAAATATATGCATTATGCAAGCTCAAAGCACCTTGTTTCACATCTTTATGAATGCATGCATTGACATTTCATCCTTTCATGTGCAAATTCTAAAATTCATTGTAACTGAGGAAAAAAAAAGTTAAAAGAGTTCAAAACCTGTCTACAATCATAAGTGAAAGGATCAAAAATGTCAGATGTTGCAGAACACTGGCTCCTAACAGAGCTCTCTTTATTGTATTCACTGTTCTTGAGTAATTTTTTCCCTGTTTTTTCAGTTTGTTACAAAAAGCAGTCTTTTTTTAAATTAAACAGTATTTAAACTAAACAACTCTTCATGCCATGCAAAAATAACATTTTATGCACTTTTGTTGAGGCTTTCCATGTTTTAGTTCATAGGCTTTACTAACTGTGTTTTAAGAAAAGGTATTTTTATTGCTTCTGTAACTAGTCACATGCTAGTTTCACGTGTGGGACAGTAACCAGTTTCTCCTGGACTTGAATGAATTTCTGGAGCAAATAAATGGTTTTCCATTTTGTGAGCTTCTTGGTTACTGTCTGGCTTCACCTCACCCACAGCATGGTAAATGTCTTGAGTACAGTTGTGGCTCATGCTTTTGGGTGAAGAGCTGACCTGTGGCTCCCCTGTTAAATTGTTGCCATCGCTGTGTTTATCCCCACAGCAATTTGTCTTGATATCCTGTTTTTTCTCATGTTTCATACCATGTAGCTCCATAAACTCTTCTTCTTCTCCAGTGTCTATTTCAGTGAAGCTCCTCCTCTCTTTTGAAGGGAAAGTGAAAATTTTTTGTTTGGGAAAGAGAGGGGATGATTTTTTAACAGGTCCCTGACAAAGTGCAGATGCGTCAGCACCAAGTACAGGTCGTTCACCTTGGGGGGAATTTTCTTCTAGGAGAATGGTGCTGATGTGCTGAGGGGTGGCCTGTGTGAAGTCTGCTCCTGCTGTCACCGGCAGCGGCCTTGCGGTGCTTGGTGGAGTTTGGGGAGCGCCACCTCTGTTGTCTTTAAAATTAACTTTAAGGGATCTAGATTTTAATGGGTTGCTACCTTTCAGGGAACTTTTGGGGCTTTCCATGGCAGTGTCAAAATGAAAATGACCATGTGAAACCGTTTGGGACCCACTGCCGTCACTGATAACAGCTCTGTTGATTGGATTATAGTCAAAGGTGACATCAGTTGGAGAAAATCCTCTGTCTTTTGCAAATGGTATAAACTGAGAACTTCTTGCTCTTTGGTTTTCTTCCAGAGTAACAGCGTCAGTTGGAAATCTCATTTGCAAGTGAGAGCCAGGAAACAGAGAGAGAGGAGACCTCTCTGTTTCCGTGAAGTCAGTTGCACAACTGGCAAAACTGTCGATACTGGATGTGCTTCTCATGTCCATTACGATGTCTGCAGGCCCAGCTGGCAACGGATCTCTCTGACCTATAACTTCTTCCATTTCTATTTCTTCTTCATACATAGGTGGCTTTGCTGACTGGTCTTGGTAACCAGCATTAAGATTAGGCTGAGACTGAGTTTTAGTGATTTCATTATACAGCATCTCTAGTTTTTGGGCACTGAGGTGCTGTGGGCTGGAGGATGCTGCAGCATTGTTTAATTGCTCATGGGAGTCTTGTTGACTAACTTCTTGGTACTTGTTTTCATAAGATTTGTTTGAGCTTGTTTCAGACATTGTCCTTCTGGCCCATTTCCACCGGCTTGGGGACAGGTGGCTGTCATCAGGTGTCTCCTTTGGACTGAGCGGTTCTCCAAGCTTTCCTGAATCTACTGCTACATCTATCATTTCCATACTGCGAGCGAAGGCATCTTTCAGATTCATGGAGACAATACTGCCATTTCTTTTAGCTCGCTCAAGTGCTTCTCTCCTCTTAATTGCCTTCTCCTGTCTTTTCTGCTCCTTATAAAACTCTGAGAAATTGTTCACAATAATTGGTATGGGCAGGGCTATCACCAGCACTCCAGCGATACAGCAAAGTCCTCCAACTATTTTACCTAATAAGGTTTTAGGATAAATGTCACCATATCCTACAGTAGTCATAGTGATTGTTGCCCACCAGAATGACGCAGGAATACTTGTAAATTTTGTAGCATCCTCATCCTTTTCAGCAAAGAATACAAGACTTGAAAATATCATTATTCCCATGGCTAAAAATAATATCAACAAGCCCAATTCATTGTAACTCCGCCTGAGTGTAAAGCCTAAAGACTGAAGGCCTGTTGAATGTCTGGCGAGCTTAAGAATCCTTAGGATCCTCATAATTCGAAATATCTGCACCACACGTCTGACGTTTTGGAACTGCAGGACACTTTTGTTGGACTCTGTGAGGAAAATGGTGACATAGTACGGCAAGATAGCTAGTAAGTCAATGACATTTAATGGGCCTTTGAAGAACTTCCACTTATTTGGTGAGGACAGAAAACGCAAAAGATACTCCATGGTAAACCAAGCAATACACACAGCTTCAACGTGTGCTAGCTGAGGGTTGTCATTTGGCTGCCCAAATTCATCTATTTCTTGAAGCTCTGGCAGTGTGTTAAGAGACAAAGCAATAGTGGACAGTACGATGAACAGAATGGACACAATGGCCAAAATCTGTAAAACAAAATAAACAATGTTTTGATTAGACTGATACAAGTGTATTTTTCAGAGTTTGATTAAATCCTTTCAAATGTACATGTGTCAAATAAACACAGAATGGTGGAAGCAGTTTTGGCTACTGCACTCATTATTTTGTTTTATTGCTTTGAATTTTGCACAGAGAGAAAACATTAGATTCATCTTAGACATGGTCAAAACCTGATTGCTTTACTGTCTGCAGTAAGCCAATTCATTTCAGAAAGTAGGCCACAACTGGTCTTACAATTTTTAAATTACAATAGGAGGTGATATTTATTATTGCAAGTCACCAAGTGAAGGAAATATAGTTCCTGCTAATGTGCAGAACACTATAAATTTTCTGCATTAATTGTAATTATGTAAAACTTTATACAGTGTGGAGAATTGATTGATGAATACCATGTGTAAGACGGTAATTCGTACTGCATAGTGCACACTTTCCTTGACAAGAATAAATTTATGAGCTGAAAGTCAAAGTTGAGAAGAATAAACAGGAAGCATTGTTCAGTAGACTAGTCCTGCTGAATTTTCATGTCTAGACAAATTTCAGATGCTACAAGGATTGAAGGTATAGGTCCTGAATTAGGTTGAGAGCAAGTTGTTACAAAGTATGCAGTATGAAGGTGAATTGACTTTCTCATAATTATTAAAATGTGTAAGTAGACAAAGGCTTCCAAGAAATAAAGTTTTGCTTTCTGTCTAAGGAGATAGGTTTTATAATATATTTGTGGTAGTTTTGCTTGGCCCAGTTTTTGCCAGTGAACAGGGTGGGGTACAAAGATGACTCCTGCATGTCCTGAGTAAAGATTCTGGAAATTTTTCCACCATGTCCAGCAGAGCCAATCTCTGATGGCTCTGAAAATGATGGACATGCTGCTGGCCAAGCCTGGACCAATTAGAGATGTTAGTTACGCCTCTGTGAAAACATATTTAAGAAGAAATCAAAACAATATGAGCACGCACTTCTTTTTAGCCAGGGACGGAGGAGGAGGAGGTAAAAATATGTGAGTGAAGAAACGGTGTCTTGTCTCTGATTTATCCTCTGACTCTGTTAGATTAATAAATCACTTTTTTTTTGCAACTTTAAGTTTCCCGCCTGCTTTTGCCCTGTATCTCATGCGTCCTCCTTGTCAGTGATCTTATCTCAACTCATAAGTGCAGTGTTTTGTGTCAGTTTTTCCTCTCCTCTGCATAGCTGCAGCAGGAGAGAGCATAGAGAGCAAATGTTGTAGGTGCCTGGCATTTAGCCAGGGTCAAACCCATGACAATATTTCATCACTCATTTTCATAAAATCATAGAGTCACAGAATCATAGAGACACTAAGGTTGAAAGATCTCCAAGACCATCAAATCCAATGTTTGACTGAACACCACCATGCCAACTAAACTATAGCACTAAGTGCCACACCAGTTGTTTCTTGAACACTGCCTTTACCAGAAAGTTTAGTTAATTATACTCTAAGGAATATGAGCAGCTTTGAGACTGCATGCAAAATGTTAAAGTGATACAAAAATTATTATAATACTTGGAAAAAATACCTTGTTTTGGTTAGAAGTCCTAATTAAATCCAGGGTTTTATTAGAAATACTAAAATAACTTCTGTTTTAAAGCCCATTTATTAAAGCTCAGTTTAAGCTCATTCATAAAAGCATTTACTTTCATTTCTCAGAAATGGTGCTGTTAAATTCATTTGGTCATGTTCGAAGGACACACTAAGTCTGACAAAATTGCTGGAACACCCAAGAAGAGTGAAATGCAGAAGAATGCAAGTGTGAAAAGTGTATGCAGAGAGACTGGTCACAGTGGTGATAATGGCTCTAGAGACAGAAAGGCCACCTTACTGTAGCTTTGAGAAAAATAGCAGTAAACTTGGTTCATCTACGCATTGCCAAGCAGATATTCAGCTCTCTAAGCACAAACTGAAATTGGTCATGGTGTAAGGTGTGTATTTGGCATCATGTTGTACTTATGTAGTATCTTTGCCCTTTTTCTGCTACTAATAGTACAGAACAGGTATCACTTTTCATATTCTAAAGTCCATCTGTCTTCATCCTTCATACAGCCCATTCAGAAATATCCTTAGGTTAATCTATCCTATTTAGGCAAGCTATACATTCCTTTAAAACTTCTGCTACCAACATCAGCAAGAGAAGTCAATCTTAGTAAAGAATGAGGGCAATAACAGTGCATACGTAGGCAGGGCTGATTAATGAAATTTGTAGCTAGGACTGAGGCAGACCAAAGGCATCACTATAAGAGAGCAATAACTACCTTTCAAACTGTGAAAGCTGCCTGTATCAGATTTCACTGTAATAAAGCTGGAAGCTTAAATAAGGTGTTCTGGGTTATCCACTTCACCTAAATGACTGTGAAATAGCTAATGCAGGCTTGAGTTCTCTGAAGTACTCAATAACATAATTATACTTTCAGAATTTACAGAACAAATGAACAAGGCACAGGTCTGAATTGTTGTTGAGTTTGCAGTTTCTGTCAAGCTGATGGAGCCTCATTGGGGCCAGAATCAGAATGCAAATAATAGGATTGGAAAAAAGCTGTGTAATACCAGGACCCAATTATTTGACGTGCATTGTTCTTAAAAAAAAAAAAAAGAAAACTGTAAGAATGTATCTGTCCAACTGTCATCAAACTGATTTTAATTAGGAAACACTGGCATTTCAGTCTGTCATAAGGAATTTATTTTATGCCTAAATGTTTACCAGCATACAAAAGATCCTAGAAAAGAGGTGACTCTGTGAATAGCACCCCCTCTTACACCATGTGACATTGCTAAAACTCCATGCATTTTATAGGTCTTGGGCACAAAACTTTCCTGTTCAGAGTTGCCACCCAGGGTGTTTTATTGAAAACAAGCATCTATCTGTTTGTTTCAGCCATTCATTCGTATGCTGATAACACACAAGCCTGAACTCTGCCAGGTTTTTTAATAAAATATACAGTATAGCAAGCCTGGAATTTTTAGTATTTTATTCATATCATCTATAAGCATGAGTGTGTTATTGGCGAAAAAAAATTACAGCAAAGTAATGTAGTTTGGGTTGTTCTAATGTAAATTCTCAAGCTTTTATTTGTTTGGGACTTTGTTGTGTAATTAAAGCGGTGCATCATTCCACACACAGTATGTTTTAATTATTGCAATTGATTAGATTTCACAACTCATTAGGCAAAAAATGCCAGGGGAAAACTCAGAAGAACAAGAGCAACTATGAGAAAAAGAAAATGAAGAAAAGAACTCCCTATTCTGAGTCTACATAAAGAACACTTTGCAGATAGTACTGTGCTGGTAAATTCTCAGAACAGATGTAGATTGTATTAACAGAAGCACAGAGTTTATAAGAAAGACCTGTAGCAATCTGCTAGACTGGCTATGCTGATACAGAAGAGTAAAAAAAAACCACTGCTGACTGAATCTTTCCCAACAGAACTTCCTGTTTATTACATATGTTTCTGAAACTGTATTCTGGACTGAAATGCCTGGAAAGCTTGCATACTTCAAGTAATTAATCTATGACCACAGTTCTTGACATACTTTTTTAACCTGCATTTCAGTCTACAAACAATACTCTGTTAAATGACAGATTCTGGCAGGTTATATCATTCAGCTATGGTACTACAGAAGCACATAAAAATCCAGATCCTCTTAAACTTTAAAAATATTTCCTTATAAATGGCAATTTTTTTCTAAAAGGGTGGACAGATTTAAATTTCTTTCTTACGGGCTGGATATGAGGCATTTAAATCTGTTGATGATACAAAGAATAGTAAAACATTCCTTGAGTTAATGATGCAGTCTTAACAGCCTCCCCCAGATGCTTTTTTTTTCTAACTTTTTGGGGGACCAGGACTGGTAGCAATCTCCTGAAGATGTAATTGTTTCCAAGTATTAAATTGCCACTGAAAAGTGGCTTTTTTTCCTCTGCAGCATCTCATTGCTTAT
This sequence comes from Origma solitaria, assembly GCA_013397895.1. NCBI lineage: Eukaryota > Metazoa > Chordata > Aves > Passeriformes > Acanthizidae > Origma > Origma solitaria. Next base: position 1,005,353 of record VZRL01002880.1, read on the forward strand.
TACTGCCAGCAGTGTGAGGAATTCTGCATAAAACGGGCATAAAATTGAGGGAAAAAATAAAAGTGTAATGGAATAGCCTTCAAATTGCTCCTTGCTATTCTGTAACAACTGATATGATATGTGAAATGATATGATATGTAAGAAGGCTTCTGATATAACTGACATGCCAGTGTAATTTTTATATACAGCAGAGAAAAAGTAGGCATCAGGTTCACTAAAATACAGCTGCTGAGGGGAAGCTCAGCTGAGCCCTACTGATCAGCCAGTGCAGTATGTTTGATTAATATACAGTCAGGTGAGACTGTATTAGCAATGGTGTTTCCTTAGTCTTTTTTTTACCTGGGTGGGATCTAGGGTAGAATCTAGATCATTTAAATAATAGACAGCAATACAGCCTCATACTTTTCAAACTTCTAGCCTCCACAGACACTGAAAATTGCCTTCTCTTTCTGCATTTAAATGTATGATATCATCTTCACATAAAGTTCCCTGGCAGTATCCTTAGCTCTGCCTTTAGGAAACCTCAGAAAAAATCACTATTGTTCAGCTTTTGAAAGGCTTCTGGAGAATTGTATCAACTTTCTTGGGCACTTAGCTATATATTCTCAGAAGCATCTGCTCTTGGGAAAGAGGTGTCTTGATCTAGATTTGAGCAGATAGATAGGCTGGAGTTCGTCTATGTTCTTCAGCTCAACCTGAGAGCTGCCAAGTGCTGCAGCCTGCAGGCCATGCTGTATCTTGCATGGCAGTGTCCTTAGCTTGTAGCGCAGAGCTCCCAGCTCTGGCCAGACAATTCACAGACTCACAACCACACTGGCAGGGGCAGAAGATCAGATCATGATGTTTTCATTTCTCTGAGGGAGTAAGCCCCTGAAAATGGAAGACATATTGGTAGGCTTGATGAGAAGTTTATAGAAATTCGTTTTTATCAGCAGCATCCTTAACTGTCAGGGGTCTTCAGTTTGGGATATTGGTTTTGTAACTGAATGGACAAAAAGTCTTGCTCGGTAAGAGTGCTGTCTTGTACATCTGGCTAAATCTGTGTGCGTTCTGTTCTTGACATCTGGGACTATCCAAATGAGATGCACACTGGAGAAGTAAAGACAACACTACAAAACCTTCCACCTATAACTATTACCACATGAGGAATTTCAAGATTAGTCAGGACATCAGTCTGTAAATATTTAGGAGAAGAGGCCATTATTATGTTTTTCTGTGATGCAAAGGAGAAGAACAAGGTCACGATACAGCATCTCGCTCCCTGGTTGCTCCATTGTTTCCCTCCATGTGTTCCTGGGACTTCCCAGTTACAAGCATCACCTCCTGCTTCTGACCCACAATTCTACATCATGCTGCTTTGCAGAGAAGACTGTACTCAGCTCACACCTGTAACTCTGCACTCCCAACATGTATCAGTGTGCCACAGACCACATCATGAACAGTCTGACAGAAGTCTATTACTTTCAATCTAAGGTTTCAATAGATGACCCTGAAAAAGTTCAACAAAAGGGAAGACATTTTGCTACTAGTAACAGGGTATGTCCTTTACTGGCTAATGCTGTTTTTTAGCATAAGGTCCTTGGCCAGGGGGCATGAAAAAGGAGACAAATAGAAACAAATCCTACTTGGATTTGCACCAGACTGAAACACAGTGGAGTTGTGGCAAGCCTTAAGCATGCCAATTCTGACCATTCTCAATAGTCCTGCAACACTGAAAATTATCAAGTACATGTTTGCAAATGCTTCTTGTCTTAACTGATAGGAAAATTAAGTTCCAGTTACTAAAAGAGTTTAATTTTTGAAAGAGACGAGAGGGGAATAATTTAACAGAATAACATAAATTTAGTGCAGCTTACAGCTCTATCACTGTTGCCCTTTCAGGAACACATCTGATAATAGCTCTGACAGCATGGGTAATCACTGAACAGCTTCTCTCTGTTGCTCTTGATCTCCTTCTTTGATGACATTATTTAGAATTCTGACCTTTCATTTCCCCTTTTTCCTTGATTAGTATTATTATTAATATTTTTAAGGACTTGATTTGAATGTTCTTCATTGCTCTTTCAGGGATATTCAGTAAGCCTCACATTAACCACATATATGAAAGTTAAACTCTCAGTGTTGTATTCATGTGGTATCTAAGTCATGCACAGTCTTTTCTTTTTGTATCTTTGACTGGGATGACTCTTATTTAAAAAGTTTAGTTTAGAAATACTCATTTAGAAGCTTTTCAGTAAAGATTTAATGACTAGCTCCATAAATATAATTTGAATATAATTTGTAAGTTGCTGGTCTCTTCTGTAGAGATTTTGGAAAAACTGTATATATCTTAATTTTTTTCATATTTGGAAAATACTGATGTCTGAATAGAATTGTATCACAATAATATTTTCAGTTATCATATTTTTAGATATGAGAATTGTCTAGTAGTTTATTAGTAGATGAAAAAGCTCCAGTTTAGCATGACAAGCAAGTTCCCAGGAAGACAGTGACCTCAAGTGCTTCTAGATTTCTATTCATGGTTCCATGAAGTTCAGTGGTGACTTTACCAGGGATATGCTGTCCTATCAAGATCACCCAGACTGGGAGCCAACATGTGGGACCATTTTTGTTTCTGTAATGGGGTGTCCTTCAAGTCTCTGTCTGAAGAGGTTCAAGGCAGGTAGGAGTTTGCTGCCCACCAATTCCAGTATGCATGGCAGATTTGTGATGATAACATCAGCAGGATCATAATGATGGTAATTCTAGTTGCAGGGGTGATAACAGGTAGTTAAAGCTGAGATTTTGCCACTAGGTAACTCCAAGTTCTAAGAACTAAGTTCTCCAAGCATAGCTATAGTCAAGCAAGGTATTTTGAAACTGGCTAAGGTAGGTTTACCTGACCTGAAAACTGCTTCTGTCTTGGCAAAACCTTCAGTTCAGAAGTTCAATCATAAAGCCTTTCTCTGTAGCTGATATACTCCTGCTTGAAAGCACTGCATAAATTCCGTGTTTTCACAAAGCCTTTCCACCATTTTGTGCTGACCTTCCTATTCCATACACCAATATTTGCCTTAGAAGACCCAGTATCTCAGTGGAAATAAATCTACCTAGGAAAGGATCCTTTGTTCTTTGAGATTAGCAAGGATCCTTTTGGTTTAAAGTAACAGTAATAAAATGCATCTCTCCTGCATTCCGTTACAGGTAAATTATTGGTTTTTGTATTCATGCTATTAGGATAACAGTAATAGAATACAGCCCTCCTTCATTCTGGGGTGACCTAACTGCGTTTACTTCATGACTTAGTTACTGCTTTAGGAAAGGGTGGCCTTGGGGTTTCTACCACCTAGAAGTCCAGCATAAAAATTTAGTAAAACATGGATTTGAGAATTTGATTATGGCTGAACATTGAGGTGGTTTTGTATAAGGCAACTCTTAGTGGGTAATATGGCAAATGAGGACTCTGGGAATGGACTGAGTCTCTGTGAATCTGAACACAGGAACCACTAAAGTCTCTTAGAACACTAGGGGCACATTAGCTGTATAGTAGAAAACTAAGTACAGCACTGCAAACATTTTCAGGATGTATTTACTAAATATTGCAACCAAAAAGTGGTTTTGGAGACCGGAGGAATTACAATATGCACAAGTAATAGGCAATGGATTGCAAATGTGACTATCAGCTTGATCTTTAGCTCAGCCCTGAAGAAACCTACTGTGATTTATTACGGGCGAAAGCTGAAGCTAATACTGGGTGCATCTGTTAGACTGGCAAAGATGGGAGACCTTAAGGAGTCACAGATGAAGACATTCTTCACAGTTTGGGAAGAGACATATGTATTCAATTCAGCATCAGCGGAGACAACCTTGAATACTGAATCAGCACAGAGCTAATGAGAATTATTTTTTAAAACAGATTAAGATCCATATCAAGTCAGCTCTAATATTTTTTTGCTGTTGTTGAACAGCAAAAAGCTATTTCGGCTGGAGACATGAAATCAATTATTTCATGATAAATAGCAAACTGTCCCCTAGGAATTAATGTAGAGGAAATGGCAGATCCAGAGTAAATGTCGGTGAATTGCTTTGTTTTTTCACTAGGAATTTGACTGTCATATTATTGACAGAAATGGAGCTAGTACCTGCTTGAAATTATAGTGTGGTTAGTTTAATCAATTAAATAATTTAATGTAAGGTAGTTTACAGTGAAAATAAAAAGTGTATCTAGCTAATGTTTTCTTGGCTCTATAACAATGTGTGTTAACTCACCCTGACAGATGATCACAAAAAATTAACTTAAAGAGTCATGTTAAAGATTTTAGTTATATATATATATAGCTTTTTTGACCTCCTAAGTATTATCTCTAAATGGAAAAATTTGCTTATGTGTGCAAGAAAAGTCACCTGTATTTATCAAAACTGAATGAGATGTCTTTAATAAAGTCCCTGCATGTCCTCCTTCAGAAGTTTTCCAAGTCTTTGGCATATTTCTGACATTTAGGCTGTATTTTGCACTAGCTGTCTAGTTTTTGGGCAGTGAAAGCTGAGTGCTTTTATTACTTAAAAGAATGTACTGGACTCTTTAAAATTTGCACTGAAGTCATGACAAGGAGCTTGCAATATCCAACCCTTTTGCCGAGCAGACCATATGCAAGATCTGTTCTGTGCTGCTTCCACGCACTAAAACATTGGCTTCGTTACGGGACTTTCATAAAAAAACCCCCAAAAAAACCGAAAAACCCCACAACAAAACAGCCCAGCCTCCAGACCCAAACAGGGAGGTCGTGTCCAGCAGGATCTGGGCTGGCTGTCGGGGGCCAAGGGAGCGGGGCTGGAGCGGGGCTGGCTTTCCAAATGGGTCCCGGCGGGGCGGGAGCTGTCCCCGGGCAGTGCTGAACGCGGCTCCGCGCCATCGTGGCGCACCGCACTCACCGTAAAGCCCTTCTGTTCTGTCACGTTACTCACACGAAGCTATGCAAAGCATACAGTCTAAAAAGACAAATTTGGGAAAATAAAGATAATCCTGGCATAATATATGTTTCTCGGAAAAAAACCCCCACCATTGAAGGAGGCAGGAATCTCACCAGAAGTGAGATACTTCTTTTTGCAGCTTGGCATTTATTAAGTTGTTACGAACACCTAGCAAATCACGGTGGAGGAAAAACAAGCAGGAGTAATGAAAAATCAAACCCCAGTTGTTTAGCTCTAAGGAGTTTTAGCATAGGCTGTTGAATGGATTTAATGGGGGAAATCAGCACACCTGATACACTGATTTATTCTGATGATACCTATTTTGATATTACCGTTCAACTTAAAGCAGAAAGCTGGATGTAACTGATTTTTAAAAAGTGGAAACTGAAAATTAAATTTCTTGGTTCTCACTGTTTCTATTTGCCATTTAGTTTTAATGGGATTTGCTTACACCTGGGACCTCAGGTTATTAACCAGGACTGTACACTTGAGTCGAATTTGCTGACAAACATACCGAGATTTTTGTTTAAACTATTATCATTCTATCATCTTCTTACCATTGACTAAGACCGGTTTTAGTCATATAATACAAGTAGGGATGGCCTTCATGAAGGCAGATGTTATCTATCAGATGCTCAGACTTATTCGAAATTGTGACAGACACAAAATTCAGACATAATATTTATTCACACTTTAAAAATAATTTTTCTATCTTGGCTTCATGTCAGTTTCTATATAAATTTCAGAACTGCAGCTCTATATAAAACATCTATATTCATCTATAGTTTTATATAAAGGTTAGGCCAGTATTTCCCACACTTGAGGAATCAGAGAAATTTTTAGGGAAATGAATCCAGTCTGTTGTCTTTTTTGCAATACAGTAGTTAAAGGTCTGCATACCTTAACTGCCATTTCCTTATGTTAGATGTCACTCTACGATTATTTTTGAAACTCATCTGTAATACTAATTCAAACCCTTATTAAGGTGTGATGTATGCTGTAACACATACAGAGTACCAATGCTCTTCAACAAATACATAAATGTCCTCACATCACATTTAGAAAGGTGAAATTGTAATTGAATACAGGTCTGTTCCACAAAATATATTATATATTATTAAAATACAATTAAAAGGTACTGCTTATGCTGCTGTGAACTCAGACTAACAGGATAGTACATGAGAAAATGCCTGTAAATTATGGGAACCTTCCAGTTTAGGGCTGTAATTCATACTCTGCTTTTAGCACAAATACCTCAGGCAGGTGCTGAACAAGACGTTCAAGGAATGTCTGCTTCATCCCAAACTATGAATTGGACAGAAGAAGGGCTGAATATTCCCTGCTCTACAGAAAAACTGCTTTTGTTTTGTCCCAAATAAATGTCTATTATGCTTATGGTCTATTCCAGTTAGGGTCTATCTGTGTTACAGGACTTGGTTTTGTTCTCAGAAAATCAAAGGGAGGTTTGCTGTTGCCTTTAACCAGACTGCACCAGTGGAGTTTGAGTATTTTAGTCAACTTTATTGCGGAGCAAAGGAGAGCAGTCTGACAAGCCTTAGTCTGGTGTTCCACAGAAGTTTTGCTATTTTTCCTATTTTGTATTTTAACCAGTAGATGTCTCTGTTTTATCATGCAGTTGTTGACAAGGACACGCTATTTCTGTTGTCACAACACATGTTTAGTAAGAAAGCCATTTGTTTCTCATGGAATGGATACACGTGAATACAAAAATGCCGACTTAATGCTCTCAACATACCCTGACCAACGTAAGCCCCCCAGAAGCTTTGGTGAGAGCTCTGGCTACTAAGCAATTTTGAAAATCATCTTTATGGAAATGTCCCACAGGATTTTAAGAGGACAAAAGGGGAATTGGTGAGATTCTATGGATATTCATCTAAAAAATGGAATAAATTTAGTACAGCTTTCTTTATCCCATGGGAAGGCTCTCAGAAGCAGCTTACAAAACAGTATGAAGTATTCTATTTCTACACAATGCCTCAGGAAATTCCAAGTTGTGATAGATGAATTATCTTCTCTGCTTCACGAATGTGTAAGTTGATATTATTTCTGCATCTATAGGTATCAAGAGTAGTAATGTAGATTATTTTAAACTCTCACACCTAACTGAAAATATTATGGTGATGCAATTCTATTCAGACATCAGTATTTTCCAAATTTGGAAAAAAAAAGATATATACAGTTTTTCTAAAATCTCTGCAGAAGAGACCAGCAATTTACAAATTATATTCAAATTATATTATTTAAAATAGATAAAAATTGAAGATATATTATTTCAGAACTTATAACTTCTTGAATTTTAGTAATTGCCTAAGAATGTGATAGGTTTCTGTCAGCTGTTTCCTGGCCTTATCGTTGTTCTCCTAGGGCAACAGTCCACACATTTAAAAACTTAGGAGCTTTTTGGGTTTTTTTGTCTCTGTTTCCCTGAGTGTCTTTATATTTGAGATCCTGGATTAGGACATCAGAGAGAAAAGATACTGGACTGGATCTACAGTGAGTCCTGAACTGCATCAGAGCTTTTTGTTTGTGGGTTGCTCCATCCTGGTCAGGTGCTCCCTTGTAGAAATCCCTACAGAAACTGTTAGGATCTGTTGTTGTGCCACATACTTACTAAAGCAAGAAAGTGTATTGTCTTAGAGAAGAAAAATGTTGCCTATTTTAGATGGCAGCTGTTCCCACATGAACAAGCAGTGTGTTGGGGCCTTTTTTTTTCCCCATTGAGACCCAAGTCAATGTTGGAAACAGAACTTCTCCAGCTGGATGGAGTGTGCTGCCTCAAGGACAAATACATATTACAGACTTCCCCTGTGTGTTCACACTTCCACACACTGTGGCTTGTTTCTCCTACTGCCAAGTGGAGCCACAGGTGAGGTATTTTTTAGCCCACATTTATGCTCCAAATGCACTGTGATGAGAGGCATAGATGGCTGGTCTGAGTCATCAGTCCTGTGTCACTTGTTCCACCAGGGTGGCCATTTCTGGGAGCAGAACACTAAGCAGCAGAAATATCAGGCCTTACCCTGAAATGGCTTATTATTAAGTACAGCTTTTCCCCAAATGTCTGAACAATGAGGAGTTGATTGTAGAAGGGGACATAAGTGTTGACTAGTTGCAAAAGAAGGACCAAATTGTCTGTCAAATCTTCCTGGTTGTCAAACTGATGGCCAGGCTGCAGAAGCCCCATAGGTTTCCATGGCTGCAGCTGCACAGCAGAGTTTCTACAGCTCAATCAGGCTTAAGACAAGAAACAAACCTGGAAATAAATTTGTCAGGTACAAACAGCTATAATGCAACTATCTGTAGCAAGGTTATGGACAATAAAATTCATCTTCAAAGAGCCCTTGAACACGGAACAAATACATTATACTCTGGCTATGCCTCAGGAAGTATCTTTCATGGCCAACAATTTCATAATACATATATTTTTTTTCTTTTAACTGCCAGCACCTGGCAATTTATGATAAAGACTTGGAACAGAGTCTTTGGGGTATTTACAATTGCTTCTATCTACACTACTGATTACATATACTTCTATTTCTGGAAAGGCACATAAACCCTCCCACCCACCACCAAAACCTCAAAATTTTGCTGGAAGGGCAATGTTATTCTTTGTTTTGCATGATCTTTATGATAAGCAACAGAACTGCATGAGTAATTAAAGAAGAAAAAGGTTTGTGTTCTTATTCAGTCAGAAGTGCCAATCAAAACAAAATAAATAGTTTTGAAAAATCTCTTACTGTGGAATATATATGACAAAAGCATGTGCCTTTTAGTAATTACATGAATGGCAGTACTGGAAGAAAACAGCATAATTCAGGTACCAACTGGAATAAACTGGAATCACTGTGTAGAACGAATATACATAACATTACTATATACTGTTATATATGTTTTCTCTGAGATGTAAACATATGGGTATATTCTTTCAAAAGGATTATTAATTGTTGATATTGCAGATTATAACTGCTTCTACCTTATTCTGTCTTCTTTATGTCCAATTATTTTTCTGCAAGCTGTATAATGAGAAACACATTTTTATGGGAAAATACGTGGTTTACTATACCTAGAAGCTCACTGACAGTGAAGTATTTCACTGCTATTAATAGAAACACAGCAACGGCACCACAGCTGAGGTTTGTTTCTTTCAAAATGATTTATCTTAGTAGTCATGGAAGCGCACGCTCATATAATTGTCCTATGCTCCTTCGAAGGATAAAAAGTGTGACAGAGGTGATTTGTTGCCTTCAGTACAATACATTCGACATTATAACAGAAGATTTAATGTTAGCCTGAAAAGAAATAACTGGCAATACTGCTTTTGCTGTCATACAAGATGGAGAAATGGATGTGACGTGGAGATTAAGGAGTCAAAGCACAGAAATATTTGAGGTGCTTTGTAAATTTGGGATCTTGACTTCTGAACTGAATTTTCAGAATCTGAGAAAACACTCCTCTTCTTTGAGCTCCTGTTTATATTACAGAGCCTTATCCTTTTGAAATATTTCCATTAAGGCAGAAAATGGGAACCTATTTTGGCAAGAAATAGGATTTAGAAATATGGGGCTATATTAACTCACAATGATTGAAGGAAATACACCATCCACCATCAGCCCCTAATATCACCATTTATGGATACATTTCTGCTCAAACAATTAGCTCTCTGCTTTATTTCCATATCCTGGTTCACTTCGAGGTTCTTTCTGGAGGCACATAATCTCCTCTGTGTGAGATGAGATCAATATTCTCCAAGAGAGTATGGACAGAACAGTGAAGTCTAAAAGCAGGAGTAAGGATGTTTAGACAAGATTTGTGCATGACCTCCACCTCTACACAAGTGCCCCTACTGGCACTTCCAAAATGGGAGGGACTTTTGAGTAACCTATGTTCTTGGACTGAGCCAGAACAGACCTTTTCATCACTGTCATCAGCACACTTTCAAATGTACCTTTTATAGCCACAATCTGACACTGAATCTGATTTACAACAGAAAGCACTCATATAGCAACTGTATGATGTTACTGTACATATCTAATGCATCTGTTGGGGGAAGCCTGCTATATGTAACTCAACAAGATAAACAGAAATTTCTATGGATTTTTATCTGCAGGAGGCTTGTTTCAGAGCAGCATGATTTGGGTAAGTGATTCCCCTAAAGGCATGTGAAATCGTAAAGGAGCAATCGTTTCCAAATCTCTCCTGGTGGAAATCAGAGAGCCAAAGAGTAAAATGGTGCCAGTAAAGAAAGTGAGGAACAGATGTACTTTCATTGTCTGATCTTTCCACTCACAGTTAGTCTTTCAATATGATGAGCACCATTGCTAACATCAAAATGTGCAAATAAAGTTGCATTGGAAGTGTTAAACATCAGCAACGTTAGTAGGGTCACTAGTTTCACACTGAATCTGGAAGCTGGGATGAAAGGGCTTATGTCTTTTATCTTTACGTCAAAGGAAAACATGTTTTCTCTGAAACACCCTCTCAAAAGGAAAAGCTGCAGTCCCCTCTCCATTACAAAGCATTGGTCTTTTATTAAAATTCGTTTAGTTTCTAGCTTTGTAGCTGGAAAGAAAAGCAATATTTATTTTGGAGTTGCCAATTGCTTTTGATTTTGACAAATGACTTAAATTATTTGCTTATCAGATTTACTTTAGGAATGAATTGTATATTTTTTTGGAGGGTGTTACAATTCCTAAAGAGTTTCATCAATTTTCCATTAATGTGCCAGTCTTCAGCAATAATTACTAAAGCAGAGGCATCAAATTAACCTCTTGATACCAGAAGTTGGAATTAGCATATTAGCACTTAAGCGATGTAAACATTGGCCCATTGGTGACAAGGGATTAAACTGCAGCATGCTGCATCTGCTGTGAAAGAATTCCATATACTGGGCCTAGCATATTTTCTTCAGTGCACAAATCCTTATCCAGATGCACAGAATTCAGCTGGAATATCCTCACAACTTCAGGAGCCAAATGCCCATGTAAAGCAGGAGTCAGGAATTAAAATCCTACCTCAATCTGACATATCTAAAAGCAGCTTAAATGAATGAGCCTTCAGCTTTTCTTGTGTTTTCTTTTTCTGCACTCTATACAGTAATTACTGGGGGTTTTTGCAGAGACTATGTTTGGGCATATTACCAGCAAACATTTCTGATCAGTAAATTATGCAAGATATGCTTCAGAACCTGATCACCACAGTAATCTTAGATGTAAGAACCCCATTGCTTCATACTAAAATATTAAAAAATTGACATGGTAGAATTATAGTAGCAGCAGTACAATTTTAAACACAAATTCAGTGATTGAATTTTTTTTTTGCAGTGAGATATCTGGCTCAACAGTTATAATCAATTTTTTCTTCCAATAATATTTAGACGTCACAGCAAAAGAAAAGAACCATCAAACATATCCATATAGGTACTTTATATAAGAATTTCTATTATTTCTTAAGCATATCAGAAGTTTTACAGGAATAAAGTTTTGAAAGGAATTTGTTGTTCTGCATTATTATTGCCTTAAGGTTTGATGACCTGTGAGTTACCAAAACTTGCAGGTAGGTCTTGAAATTGAAAGGCAGGAGGCCTTTCTAGATATGAAGTGTTTAATTTTCAAGACGTTCAATGGCAAAGAGCTCCTGGGGAAGGCTGTGGAATATCATGCCTATGGCCTCACATTTCCTAGCTATATATTTCCTGTTGTATAAAACTTCTACATAAAAACTACTGTATAGTAGATGCCAGCTTTACATTGGTCTTACAAGGATCAATTAATTATGTAATTAGATAAACTTTCAGAGATCAGTCCCCATTTAAATCACAGCATCTTTCTGTCTCTTTTTCTTATTCAGGAATGAAAGATGGGGTGGGTTATTGTTGGTCATGCACAGCCACACAGGCACTCTGGGTTTGCAGGCCATAGTCTAAGGACCTGCATTGATATTCTTATAATCAGTTTTTAAATGGTTCTGGAAATGATACCACACTGGACCAATAGCCAGCACTAACCACAAACGCACTGCCTCTCCGAAGTGCTGGTTTGCATGACATGACTTTGTGGTGTCGGAGAAATCATTTTCCTTATAATTAATCACTTACGACTGTTTACATTGCATTGTTGGAAGAATGCAGTTCCCTTTGAATTGGGCTCTTCACAGACAATTGGCAGACTCTTATCTGCATCTAGATTAATCTTGATGCTAAATGAACACAAAAAATAAAATGGAAAGATAGGAAGACAGGGACACTGTCTTTACCAGTTGAAGCTTAGTACCACAGATTATCTACTTTATATGTTTTTTGTATGAGTGTCTTTACAGGAAAGGGGGCCTTTATGAATTCAGGGCATTATGCAGGAACAAGTGCTCTTTAGATGGTTAAAAATACAATTTATTATTTTCTATCATAACTTAGTTTTGCATATGATTTATATATGTAAGAACTTTTTACAACAGTAAGAAAGGCAAAAAACCACCTTAGATTAAATGAGAACTGTGTTATCACATTAATGATAATTTTCATTTCCTCAGTGAAATAAATACAATCCTAAAAGATAAGGGCAAAATTTGAGATGAGTAAACTGGTCTAGAGGTCCAGAGTTTTTATAGCTCAATTGCTTGGAGTGGCTTATATTAATTCTGCTCACTTTCTCCCACATCTCTAACAAATATCATATAATATTTCCAACAAATCATGACATTTCCCTTCTTTTCCCTCCTGAAAGACACTTGTTTGCATAAGTTTTGCCAAAACCATGAAAACATGACTAATGTATTTATTTTATACATCCATGCCAGAAAGAAGTTGCAAGTATCCTATTTGAAGAAAAGCCTATTAGGAAACTTGAAATGAAAAAAGAAGTCCTTTTCCTTTGCTCCCTACTAGTCTGTGAAGCTGAAAGACTGACTTTATTAATTATTCTCACTGGACCACCTTCTCACTATACTTTGTAAGTACATTACAATTCCCATTTACCAATTTATAAGTTTCAACTTCAGCAATTTATATGAAAAAATAACCTGTGTGTGCATGTATCTGTGGTTATCTATCTTAACCACAGAATCTGCAAAAGCAGAAACCTTAATTACCTTAATGCAATCAGGAAGGGAACTTCTGAGTCCTTTCAATACAAATGCCCTATTAATGGCTTTTACAGCTGATCTTCAGAATGCTGAGTTGAAACATAGGAGAACAGCTGACATTATGCTGATAGACAAGAGGTCAAATCTTTACAGGGTCACATATGCTACTGCTGAAAGCTTAAGCAATTGCTTGCACGCATGGTTATTTATAGCCCTGAAGAGTGAACCAATAGTATTGGTATCTGATCCATACCTCGGATAGATAAACCAAACTGAATGCCAACTCTGGGAACAGATGTCCATGAAACTCATCTGGTTGACAGATGCCATAAAGTTTATTAAATATTAATGGCCACTTAAGCAGATTTTCTCTGCTAGTTTCTCTCTGGTGCAGTCACAAAATCCCAAATTATCTGGACTGCATTACCGTCCATGAAATATGCTACTTCAAGGTCTAGGGAAGGTTGCATCTCAAGCGCTTTCATCAAGAAACTTCTTTCTGTATCCCCCCACAGGTGTGGAAGTTATCTCTCACTTGGAGCAGGACTTGTATTGGTTTCCCTTTAGCACATTTTTAGGTTTGATTACCCTACTTTAAAAATGGCTCTTGGATGCAATCATATGCTGCTTGGTTATGAATACAGCAATAAAACAACAACACAATGCAACAATAAACAGTAAAAATAATATGTCTGGTTTACGAATAGTAATAAAATCCCTTTGCTTGGACCAGGGGTTCTTAACTGCCATGAAAGATACACAAATTAGGCCTAGGAAGCCAATAGCTTCCTTCTGAGCAGAAATGTGAGTGGGAACTGCTGTTGTTGCTCCCAGCATTACCACAGAGATGGTACATGAGAAAAATAAAGTTGGGTACTTCTGGACCCCTTTGTATTTTGCAACAGATAAAACTATGCAGTTCAGAACAATGAGCAGCATCTCTCCAGGACACATGCAGGAGGCTGTGCAGCAAAGAAGCAGAAACTTTATGTATAATGAGCCACTTCACATAGCAGATTATGTGGTAGCCTCTCACAACAGAGTAAAATAACTCCCCCGATGTGAGCTTAATTTTAAAAGACATCTGCTTCCAATTGTAAGGGATGATATTTTGCAGTGATAGGGAACATTTGAATCTCAAGCAACAGACTGGAGTATTGGCTGTGACTACCTACAATTACCATTTGAACTCTCTCTTACAAATAAAATACAATTCCAGACCTCCACAGCTGTTCATATATTCATGTACTGTACATATGAGGAGGACAATGATATCTGCTCAGAGTACTTACATTTCACAGATTTTTAGATACTTTGGGTAACCTAAAATGTACAAAGTGTACTTCTAAAACAGACTGAAGAACATTGTCTCAAGATTACAGTCTCTGAAGACAAGTCACCAAATCTCAGATTTACTCTTACTCAAAACTGCCATTTACAAATCTCTAGATTTCATGAGAGCAGCAGATGGTGAAAATACATTTCTAACTCATTTATGTTCCATGTAGTGGGATGAATTCTTTTTGCTCTCCTCATAAGTATCCTTCCAATACAATTCTAACATTATTTCTTAAAGCTGAAATTGATTAAGAAGTTGGGGTGTTTTCTCCATTTCATTTTGTATGGTTTTTGAAGTGACAAAGAAATAAAGCTTCACCTACATTTCAAATGCAACACATGACAGCATGCGTATATATTAGACATATACAGACGTATGTTCACCTGCACACATATATACTACATATATATGTATGCAAGTATGTTCACTCATACGTGGAGAGATCCCTGTTAAATATCTACAAATCTGAAAGACAAAGGCTTAATTTAGGAGCATTTAGGGTTGCAGGCTACATTGCTGGCATAGAGCTAAATTCAATTTACTAAACTCTTTACGCAATGTTTTATTACACAAAAAAATGTAGTTATGCCAAAAGTAACAAAGCTGATTGGTGTGGAAGATTTAACGAATTTATGTCGCTCTGGAAGCCTGAATCAAACATGATATTCCTGGAGCTTAATTTGGATTGCTAGTGCTTTTTAAAGTAATTAAGAGCATACAGTTAGGAGACATTTGAACCTGGCTGGGAATACTCATGGAAAAATATACTTTGTTGCACATTTTTTCTGCATTTTGTCATTTAGGGTTCCTTTCTTTTTTTAGTGCATACTGCTCCGTCCAAGACTTTCACTTTCCATATATCAGTTCTCAGTTCCCATTAATTTCTGAAAGAACTGCATGAATGGAGAGTGGCAAGAAAGCAAGCTCAAAAGTAACAATGAAAATGCCTACACACTGTGGTAAAACTCCGTGGGCTCTCAGGATTTCAGGTAGATACTTGTGTAACAAGCGCATACAAAGTGATTTTTTTTCATTCAATACCATGAAATACCTGGAACATCCTTCAGGATTCTTTGTGTTGGTTTTTTTTTAAATCAGTTCACAGTATTTCCTGATTGGCTTCACAAACCTGATCTCATTTCAACAGGTCTCTTTGTGAGTAAGATGAAATGGAGAACATCTTACACAGTCAGTTCAGTTCCAAATTCAGTTACACAGAAATGTTTTTAATGTAATATTCTACTATGATTTATATCCATTTAAGTCAAGCATTAATACATTCAAGAGAAAGAAGAAAAGAATAAAAGTATTACTGGACCTTACACTAGACCTTTTCTTCAGAAAAAAAAGCAAAATGAAAGCATCTCTAGGCTTACCTTTATATTAGAGGAGTTAAACACATAACATCGATATGTCCAAATTAGGAGTATCTACAGAATACTGAATGAATCCTGGAGATACTTCACCAGTGATTTAATGTTCATTATGTATCATAAATATTGATCACTAGAACAGATGGGCAAGGATTTACTGAGGAAAATTTTGAGAGAAATGAAAATGAGTAAATACTTCCTCCATGCCTTTTCTTCTGTTTTAATGCTAAAAGTATTTTGTTTCGAAACCAAAATGTGTCAGATAGCTATTGCAAATATGAAGACTTTTATTTAGAGGGAAAAGCTTTTCTAAACAAATTTCAAACAGTAAATTTCTGACTCTCTCCATTGCAAACTACAAATTGAGCCTTGCTCAGGCACAAAAGGAAGAGTGCCTACCTTTCCTCTACTCTGATTTTAGTGGGATGACATTGTGACAGCACTTTAGAATGAATTCATTAAAGTTAAGGATGCGAAGTTTAGGTGGAATGAATCTGAATTCTGATGATCATGATATTCCCTCATACTTCATAAAATCAGTAATTTGTGTATGATTCTGTAAAGGAGTTAAAATTAAATAGTAGGCACAGCATGTTAACCTTCTCTTAGCCTGTTTATAATATAATACAATACAGACTAATATGCATGGTAATATGTCTGGGGAGAATAAAGTTCATTTTTTTAACGGCAAAAGAATTCAGTATTATTCAGTGGGTTATCCCCAGGTTAGGATGTGCAGTGGATTCTACTATTACTTCCTTCCCAAAATACTATTTACAACCCTTTGAGCCTGTCAGTTCAGACAATTTTCAGACCACTTCACTGCCCACTTACCTAACTTGCATTTAATCAATTTGTCTGAGAGAATGTTATGACAGAGTCAAAAGCCTTATTAACATTCACTAATCTCCTCATATCCACCAAGAGAGCTGTGTTATTATAGAAAGGTATCAGGTTAGTTAAGCATGATTTTCCCATTTGTAAATCCATCTCTCAGTCACCTTCATGTCTTTAATATAGTTAGAAACAGCTTCCAGGATGATTTGTTCCACGACCTTCCCAGGGATTGAGGTGTGGCTGACTAGTGTGTATTTTCTCCTCGCCTTTTCTGAAGATATGAGTGACATTTGCTTTCTTCCAGTTCACATGAGCTGCTCCTGATCACCACAGCTTTTCAAAGATAACTTAGAGTGGCCTTGTGGTGGTATCACCTGACCCCTCATCACTTGTGAGTTTATCCCATCACGTCCTACTAATTTGTGGATGCTCAGTTTGCTTAAATGTTTCTTAATCCAATTCTCTTCCACAGAGGGTAAATTCTTCTTGTACCAGAACTTCCCAGGGTTCTCACAGATCCTGTATTGCTGATGGTTGATCTTATCAGTAAAGACCCTCTGTGCTGGCTCAGGCTTCAGCTTCAATGCTGCTAATGTGAATTGTATAATCTTTCAGTAGTAATGGATGGGTTAGAAATAATTTTCTTTGACATTTAAGTTTTATGCTCATTTTTTTAACAGCCATTAGGCAGAAAGGCCTCATTTTTCCCACCAGCAGAGATTTGCATGTAGAAGTCAATTCATTGTGGTGAAGAAGTGGGATTAGAAACCCCAGGATATGCAGCAGCTTTGAAGGAATAACTCTTTGGTTAACCTAATCACATGCCACTACTTCATTGCTCCTAGTCCTGAACTAACTAGGTTAAAACCAGCAATTTCTGTACATACAACAATAACTACTACTGTTTTTCAGAATTCCCCCAATAAAGAGATAAAAGGCACAGAGTGGCTGATAGATAAATAATATAACCCATAGAAAGAAGTTGACATAATTTTTTTTTTTTTTTACTGCTGAAAAATTTCCACTCTGAAGACCAGTTTTATGTTCCATATAGAAGAACATCTTGTTACCACAAAGTACTGAAAATCACACTTTCTGACTTGTTAGATATGGCAGAAATTGATCTTAGCCCAGAAAGTAAAAAGGCGCAGCAAAACTATCAGAACTATAAATTGCATCTGAAGACCACTATTTCTTTTGTGTGTGTGTGTGTGTTAAGTGGTAATACAGACAATAATTTCAAACAGACATCGGAATGAAACCATTCAACAAATGAGTAACAACTGAAAGGGTTTCCTGGAACTGAGAACATCCAGAGTGAAAATAAGAATTGAAACACAATTATAATATTAAAGAATACTTGGGAAATACTTATTGTTTGGGATTTTCTGAGACTCTTTTGCAGTTTTTTCCATGCTGTACTAGCCTGATTGCTAACAAATTTTCTCTTTTACAGACACCTTTCTCTCTCTGTTTTTACCAAAACTGTAAGGAGAATATATCACACAAGGAGAACTCCCTTTGCCAGAAAATACCTCTGATTTGTTTAGAGCTTTTCTAAGTTTAAACTCCTATTATGACATAACAAACTTTTGCATGCTCATTTTTATCTTCTATTGATATAGTAGAAATAAATCACTGAGAGGCAAACCTCAAAAAGATTTAGAGGCCATATCCAGAAGGCCACAAGGAAAGTCACAAGGAAATTAGAAAGTCACAAGGAAATCAACTGAAAGCAGACATTTCCAGTGGCAGGGATGTGGGGGAACTGTGCTGACAGTGCCTGCACAGTGGGGTTCCCTGAGTGCACAGGCACAGAAGGAAGGAGTGAGGTGCTCGGCTTCTGCACAGTCACAGAAGGCTTTTCCCTTTCAGCCCTGCTGTCCAGCAGCTGTGGCTAATGCCAGCAGATAACAGCTACTAATGCGGCCTGGGATGAGCAGAGGGATTTACTGTGTTTGCTGAAGGGCAGAGACAAATATGAGCCAGGAACAGTTAAGGCTTAGAAGAGGAAAAAATAGCATGAAATATGCTGGAGCAGAAAGATGGTATCTTTCAGAACAATATGCTATTTTCCTTTGAGATACAAACAGAAGACCTATTAAAAAACTGGGGGCTTGATTACAGGACCCTGTTTCTGAAGCAGGGCTTACCACTGTATTCACTAAACAGCTCCATTTAGCAACTATGTATTAGCAAAATATATAACTGATATTTCTGAACTGTCATTGGTACAATACGAGATTTCCCCACAGCATATGGACTTAGAAATGATATTCCTTGCCATTGGCTGGAGCAAGTGCTTCGTTTTCTGAGCCTTTGGATATATTTACATTGTAGGACTGTCACTCTACAGCCCATACCTAAAGCCCCAAGGTCATTAATCCTCTCTATGAAAGATATAAAGCTACTGGAATAGAACACTGTCACCAGACATATTACAGTATATTTCCGACCTTGTGCCTTAAATATTTATCATTGCTGTAAGTAGATTTGTGGGGCTGCTCTTTTTGAGAATATGAGGAAAGCTGCAATGAAGGGGAGGTTGTCACTTATTCTATGAATAAATAGGGAACTTCAAGATCCATCAATCTGATGCCTTCCTAAAGCAATAAATTAAGCTTCAAAAGGAAAAAAAACCTTCCACCTTCAGCTGTAGATTTAATTTGTCATTATTGTACATGTATGTTTGGTTTGACGGTTTAAAAGCAAATTCTTAGTGATTTTGGCAAAAACATGAAAAAAATGCCTTTACAAAACATAATGCTGAGCTTCACTTTGAAATCTATGTCATTATTTTCACATCTATTTCCAGACTTTATTAGGGTGTGTGGTACAGAAATCCCATCAAATCAATCAGAACTTTTGAAGAAAGGTTTTTCACAGTTGTTATTTATCCTGCCTGCTTTTGACTCTGTTTCAAGTAACTGGGAGAA
This sequence comes from Origma solitaria, assembly GCA_013397895.1. Classification (NCBI taxonomy): domain Eukaryota; kingdom Metazoa; phylum Chordata; class Aves; order Passeriformes; family Acanthizidae; genus Origma; species Origma solitaria. The sequence goes on from VZRL01002880.1 coordinate 1,024,885, forward strand.
AACACCCTTATCCTTCAGTGAAAACACCCTCACCCTTCTCTTAGTTCCTTCTTCCAAAAACCGGAGGTATCTAATACTTTCATGCCCTATCATACACCTCAGATATGAAATACAACTCTGTCATGAGAAAATGCACTGCAGCACTGCAGAGGTCAGTTCCCACCAGATGGAAGTGGTAAATTAACTATAGACAATACAGGGTTTTTTGGTTGGGTAATTTTTGGGGTGGTTTTTTTGGTGGGTTTTTTTTTTTTCCTCCAAGGAATTGTCTGAAAGAAAGCAGAGGAGAGTTGCATGAATCCTATGAGATGTTTTCTTCTGTGTTGAATGACTTACTCTTTAAATAATCAGAAAGCCTCCTCATAGGCTTCATAGCTATTTAGATGGCTATTAGAAGCACATTGTTAATATTTTCCACAATGGGAAGGGGAGGGAAGGGAAAGGAAGGGAAGGGAAGGGAAGGTGATGTTGGGCAGCTGGTGAACAGCGTACAATGGACAGCATATGTGTGTGTGCGTGTGACTTGGTGAGACTACTGATGAGATCTGGAGCAAGAGCAGACAATAAATATTTGATTTTTTTAATAGTGTATAGTGGTTACAAGCCAAAATGAGCAGTCCTGAATGTGACTGTTTCCTCAGGCTTTTGCCCAAAGATCAGGCTTGTCTATGTATAATTTCAGCACACATGCACAGCTCACATCCCTGCAATGGCAGCTTCTTTTTCTGCCAGAAAACCTGCACAGAGTGGTATGTAGTGTTTAATGCAACCCATGGTCCTGTGATGGTCTGGAACTAAAGCTCGACTGTCTACAAACATGATGACACAAGAGAGACAAATTGAAAGGCACATTTCTACTCAGACCAAAGTGGTATTTATTTCATGTCATTTACATGTAACCAATAGAAGTGTATCTTATTTTGGTAGCCTATACAAATCAAACAGATCTTCCTGCTTTTCATTAAATAACGTACTAATACCAGTCCTGAAATAGTGTCATGGAAACACGCACAGCTAATATATGACACTGAGTTTCACAGAGTATCTTTGCTGTTTAATAGCATGTACATTTGCTGGGATCAGACTTTGTTTCCTCCAAGCTTCAACAAAGCACACCTGCAGCAAGGAGTTGGTTGCCAAACTGATAAGCTATGTTTTTCACATCTTCCAGAATCAGAAGCATCATTGTCTATAGTATAATATAATGACAAATTCCTACCCTTCAGGTCTTTTGCGTATTCCCTTGGATGGTTCCCTCCAATGCTGACTAGTATTCACAAGCACATTAGCCAATGCATTTTTGTATGTGTTTGTGTAAAAAAGTAGTCCACAAGCTATATATTACTGTGCACTGACACTTCTTGTCCTCCTCTGCTCTATTCTCCTGTGCTTTACCACAGCTTTCGGGTACTATGATTCATTACAATTTTAGTCTCTTCAGATCAGCAGTTGACCTTTTCCTTTGTTATGGAAAACTCCATGCATATTCCTGAAACTATACAAATGATTAATAAAAATTGCCTAGTTCCTAGCCCATGCACACAGAAACTCTCCATACTAAATTTTCTAAAATCATAATCTGCCCCTAGGTATTCGTTACTGTGAACAGCCAATGATCAGGCTATAACCTGGATAACTTTACTGGAAGGATGCATTTTAAGCAACTCAGAGTAAATACAGAAATAACTTAATTTCCAAGGTTGTCTGATAGAAAAAAGAGTCTGTACAGAAATCTTGTTTTACCTCTCTCTCTCTACATCTGTTCTTTTAGGCACTCTTTCTTGAAGTTTTATAGTTCAGCCTCATATCTGTGATCTGTTTGTTTTAATGCCCTCGTGCCTAATGTATGATATTTAATAAACTAATAACCTAATAAAGCCTAAAAATGGTTCTGTTCTAAAATACTGTTGAAGAAACATCAGATGGTTTGTCATCCTGTACCAGGAAAGAATGAGTAAGTGCTAAAAGTGGCTTCACATCCTTTCTATATATAGAAATCCTATTACAATTACCCTTAACTGTCCTTTGCCTTGCTGTAGTAGTTTCCTCTGTGTCCTCTGTACCTCCATAAGTAAATACAATAAGATGCCAGGGTTTGTCTGTGTATATAAAAAGAAGAGGCAATCCTGATCCACTTTTAGTGTATAGCTAATTTCCAAGCAAATGTGCAGTATCCTTATCCTCATCTTCACCTTTGTTTCACAGTTTGTATGTGCAGTAGCAGTTCTTGATGCTGTACCTATTTTCACGATTTGAGAATTAAACTGTTTCTCAGAGTATCTTCCATTGCCACATCTTGTGTTTGGAGTACAGAGTACTCAGAAAAGAGTCAGGCAGCATTAATAGCTTCAGGAAGCGAGTCTGTGCAGAATTCATGTCCTGCATAAGGAATGAAGGTGGATTTTAGTGAAGGACCTGCCACAGATGGATAACGGTTATAATAATCACCAGTGCATCTAATCACTTTTTTAGCAGTTCTTTAAAAGACGTCCTTGTTAATGAAGTTTTCTCTTCCTAATGCTGACAGTTCAGAGCCTGTTTCTTTCCTTCTGAAGATTAATGGTCAGTTAACTGCTCATGGCTGAGCAAGGCTCATTAAAGGAATATTCTCTAATCATCTACAATGCTGCCAGTCTCTCCTAATTCTAAGCATATCATTTTGTGGAAACAGGATCAGAGATTAATTGAGTCAATTAGCAGCTAGATTTGCAGACAGTTTGGGAGACCTAAGATTTCCCACTTACTGTATTGATTTGTGTGCAAAATGGCATCTAATTTTCCACACTTCTAGGACTGGCAGGCATCCAGTCTGTTATTTTTCTGTCCTAATGGCTAAGAACATGTCAGGTGATCTTTACCAACAAGTTGCATTTCTTTAATCTTCCTTCTAAATTCAGTCATTCTATTTAAGTACTGGGGGGGGGGGTTTATTTAATATGTTTTTCCAAAAAGCAAACTAGGTTGGTAAAATACAGGCCCAGCCAAGCTTAAATCTAAGACATTAGCTCTAAATCAGGAGTTGCATTGCTTTTCCAACTGAAAATGGGCCAACTTCCATACTAATTGATAACCTGTAGATTTCTGGTGAATCAGTACTTTTCAGAGAAGAGGACTAACTAAAATTAAATTCCTCAGTATGTATATATAGTTTGAAAGTTTAGGCTGCTCTCTCTTCCCACATCTGGTCTTTGTCATTCCTTATCTCAAGGCAGAGCTCCCGCAGTTGATGGATAGCTTCTGGCCATTGATCAGGACCCTGGAGTGGGTTTCAAGCATTCAGAAAAGCACTGCTACCTTCTTCCTGGGTGTGCTTAGAACATGAGAACAATTTAATGAAGCTAAACACTGCTGCTTTACAGGTGAAAACTCCAGCAGAGAAAGTCCATTCTGTTTAATCTTTTGTCTTCCATCCTAATACTGCTGAAGTACTTCCCAATAATTAGCAGTAAAAGAGCTCTTATGTCTTTACAAGATGAAGCAAAAATCAACCATTAAATCTGTGGTTCTCTTTGTGAAAATAAATTATGGGGAGCTTTGACTTGCAGGAGTAAATAGTTTTGTGGCTATCTCTGCTGAGGGAATACCACCCCAGCCAAACCATAATCTCCTTCTGCACAAGCAGAAAGTGTACACTTCCTGCTGACTCTATAGACTTGCTTTCTATAGACTTGCTTGACTTAAAGTCTCAGGAAAAATTGCTTTAGACACAACTTCTCCTGGAAGCAGTGGAATATTGTGAAGACCAGCTTTTATGTTAATAAGGAGTGGACATTCATGTGTTTCTATGTCACACATTTATTTCTGTCTAAAATAGAAGCTAGTGAGATAGAAGTGAAGGAAGGAGAACAAACTTCAGTACCTGATTCAGAGAGCATTTAAGTCATTGAGAAGTGGGTGACTGATTTGAATGGGCTTTCACAGGGATGAAGAGACCTCAGCTACAGAACTGAAACACCTCCAAAGTCATAGAACATGATACCTGCTACACCTACTGATAGTTACTTCTGTATTTTCTTATAGATAGCCCTCAGTTTGGGTGGTTAAGCAAGCCTTTTGGAAGCTGTGCAAATCCTTTAGTCTCTTTTAATAGAATAGGCTCTCTATTGCTCAGGTTATAATAATAATTCTTTGCCCTTCTTTCAATGACTCTTGCTTCAGCAAGGAATCAGATCCTCAGTGTCCAACACTTTCATCTAGAAGTTTTTTGCTGTTCACGTGTCCAAAATTAAATTGAGAGTTTTAATCTGCTTGTTTACTAAGGTTCCTTAACAGCCTTAATAACCACCTCCTCAGTTTTCCATCAGCAAGTACCACTATTCAGCAGAATGGGGAACAGAGATAATTGCTTGAAAGACAAAAACCACAAGTAATGCAAGATTACATGAGCCAGCTCATTAGTGAGCTTCCTCTTCATTTCCAAAGTGCAATTCAAAGCTCTGGGTCAGTTATGCACATAAGTTTTTGATTTCTGGGGATTATTTAGTGAAGGTGGTGGGAAATGTGCTATTGTAAGAAACTGCAGCTTTCATTTACTTAGTGGGTGCAACAGATTCTCTGCTACTTTGTGTAATCAGATTTGCTTCTTTAGCTAAATCATGGTATCCTGTTACCTTTAAAAAAAATACATCAAACCTTGTTTCTAACCTAGCAGTTTTCTGCCTCTTCCTCATCTGTTAGACCAGATTACATGCTTGCTATTTTCCTTTCAGGCCTGAGATAGGAAAGCATCTTCTGTGCTGGTTTCTTTAAAAGAAATATTTGTCACTGTCTCTTTTGTCACTTCTTTTCCTCATGTGATCAGCTTCCCCTTTGCTCTGTGGCAGGCAGGTATTCTTGAAGGTGAGAAAGCACTATGAGAGGACCACTAGGAAAATGGGAACCTTTCAGAGGGATGAATGAATCTGAGTTAGGTTTGGCAGAAGTTCTGGGGAAAGTTGACTCCACAGATGCCATAGGACAGATCGCAGAGTAGCCACTTATTAAAAATATCATGATTAGCCCCTGTCTTTCTCAAAACAGAATTGGTGATTTTATGAAGAAGATATCTGAAATCTTGCGCTATACTGAAAAACAGCAAAAGGCAAACATTTCCAAAATTATGCATCTTGCAATGGAAATAAGATTTTTACTCACAGTAACCTCCCATGTTTGTGTTGGATTTTTCAGTACAAAATTAAAATCTTGCATTTAATGAAGCTTGGTATTTTGTTCAAGATTAAGGGTTCTAAGGGTCATGAATACTAAATTCTATTTATGTGATACCAGAGTCACAGCAGACTCTGTATTCAATATTACAGGCAAAGAAGAGAACATCCTTTAGATAAAAGACCTCAGCTTACGAGTAAAAGATTCTAAAGAAAATGCAAATTCCCCTTTCAGTCTCTTTAAAATACTCACATCCTCCTGAGTTGTAACAAAGAACAAAAACTTCAGGTTTATAGCTGTCTCATGAAGCATTATTTGTCTTTTATTTCTAAGAGTGGATATTAGTGGTGACTTACAGCATATGGCCAGGAAACCCACCTGCCACTGAATTTAGGTAGATATTTTTCACTGAAGTCCCAGATTACTTAAAAAATACACCACTTAAGGAAGTACCTGGAGGGACCTAAACTCTTTTGCTACTTTCCCATCCACTTTGAAGTCTCCTTGGAGACATTGCACATGGGCAGGATGACCCTGTGTGAACTGCTACACTAAACTGCCTCTAAAGAAACTAAACAGACCAAAGCTTAGAGTAAGGCCAGGATGAGAGTGTCACAGCGTGTCCTGTTGTCCAGGACTTCTGTCCTGCTTCTCTGCCAGCTATGACTGAGAGACCTGCTGAAATTTTTCTTTTAGTAGAAACCAAGGCAGAGGGAACCTGTGATGCAGGGGGAGGGAAGGCTGTGGGCACCTTGGCCACATCCTGATATGCAGTCAGGCTATAGCTGGGATGCGCACCCAAACCTGAGGGCAGGACGGTGCTTTCGCATCCAACAGCCTCACTGACAGGCAGCTCCTTGTTATTCTAACAGAGGCATCTCCTCTGATACACAAACCCGATAAAGCAGAAAACATGTGTCCCTTGTGATTTCTCTCTGTAAGGGTCTCTTTTTTAGAATCTGATGAAATGGTTTGGGGTGCTTATTACACCCCTGATTTTGTAAACCAAACCAACCTCTTAGTAACACAATGGAATTAAAAATCCAGCTATACTTATTTGCCCATCTTAAGAAGTGTGCTACTAAACACACTGCAATGCAAATGAGAGGCAAATTAGCATATCTGACCACAGACAGTCATCCTCAGAAGAGTGGTGTGTTTAGATACAAATGATTACTCAGTAATGAAATAGCAGCAGTAGTGATGAACCTATTTCCTCAGTTCTAATTACGTAGGCTCCAAAGAGGTGTAAACTATGTTCCCTGAAAAGCTAATTATTCTACCAGGAACACTTTCTGCATTACAAATAATTGAATCCCCACAGGAATAACTGAGTTGAAGTAAATGTGACAAAGTTTCTACCACACAGAAAAGAACATGATCCAGAATTTTTAACCATTTAAACACTGGAAAAGTTCATTTTGCCCCCTTAAAAATACATTTTGACAAAGAGTTCAGATTTTGCAAGGTTCTTGATCTATTTGGTTATTCATTACAGGGACCATTTTAAACCCTTTTACATTTTCCAGAAGACATCACTTCTGATTTTCTATCTAAAGTTAGTTACTCATTACCTTTAAAGTATCTCAATAAATGCTTTAATATGGGGCTTTAAAAGTACTTTACAAAAAAAAAAATGGAAGTACTAAAACTGCAACAGAACTGAAGAGTTCTTCATTTAACCTTAATGTAGTCATAAAAATTAATAAAATAAAAGTGATCCCATATGCAACAGACTATTGCCTAGAAGTAAAAGAAATGCTTATTGAGACCTCAAAGGCTCCCTAAAGTCAAAAGGTACAAAGGGAAAATTGGCACTTGAGTTGTAAGGCCTCTGTTTAGACACACACTGCACAAGACTAGGCAAAGTAGTAAGACTGCTACTTTCCAAATGCTGCTATTTGAAAATATGCAAAGTAGGTTGTCTGCAGCTTTTCTTCCTGGGGTATTTACTCTGTATCCTTTCTCCTTCTCCACTTAACACTAGTGAGGGAAGAGGCAAAGTCCTTGAAGCTTGCAGTATCTCAAATTTTCAATTCTTGCCCCATTGTTAGGAAGATTAATGTACCCATGTATATAAAAAGAGGAGCCAACACATCCTAGCAGGGTCACAGAGAATTGTCATGTTCAGTTCTAGCAGCACCCTGAGACCCTTTCCTCTTTCCAATATCTGTTTCTTTTATTTCTCAGCTTTGTGCATGGAAGAAACCCACCAACTCTGGATTTAAGTATGACATTCATAGATACTGTATTCTTGTATCTAAATGGCTGGTTTATCTTAAGATAAAATTAAGAAATTTCTTGAGATAAATACCCACCAACCCACCCTGCAACTGAGAGCAAGCGAGTCAGCAAGGTACTCTTCTGGCTTGTTAAAAAACACACTTCCATGGAAAAGAAGAGTCATCTAAAGCAACACAGTGCTGCACTAGTTACACACTAAGAAGTTGCCATAATATATTTTAACTGGGCAAGTTATAGTAGGATCAGAATGGCAAATGGATTCAAATACTTAAGTTTCAACTGACAGATTGAGGAAGAGGGCTTATATTCATTGCACATGGCTTTATAGTACCTAATTGTCGTACTTAGCATTACAATGAGGATTGATAGAACTAATCCAAACCATTCACATAAAATGAAACAACATGAAAATGAGAGGACATATGATTTATAAATTATGAAATTACAAATAAGGTTAGAGCTTTATGTCTAGGCTAATAGCACAAGAAATACTTAATCTCAAACAAAACAGAACAAGGCATGATGGGTCTTTGTTCCTCTGATGCATAGTCCTTATGGATCTGTGTGGGATATTTGACATAACAATAGAGAAAAGAAACAGTTTGTTGAGAGGTTACAGCCTTTTCATGATATTGACATGCTGAACTTGGTTTTTAGTACGGCAATTTGACTAACATAAAACCTGAACTGAGATAAATGAGACATATTTCGTTTTCTCTTTTAAAATCTGATCCCTATTTCTTAACTGAAAAACAGCAAAAAAAAAGGAAATCAGAAATGAGATTGTTTTTCAGTCCATTAGATAAAGAAATATGTATGTCATTGACTAAGTAATAGCTTTCTCAGAACTAATGAATAGTCAAGATTCAGTCTGGTGGTGAAGCAGCACAAGAATATGGCAAGGAAAGAAAATACTAAATGCCATGTGGAAACAAAATATTTGAGCTGAAAGCAGAGGGAATTTAAAAAACAATGAATATGCTAGTGCAATGGCAGATGCAGCCTCCTGTAAAAACAAACTTTCACTGCTTAGATTTAAGATTAAAATCACTTTACTTGAAACAGTGAAAACCTGTGAGGAAAAGCATACTTGATATACTTCAGGCTTAATCCAACAAACTGTTTAGTTAAATCCATTCAAGTTTTTGAACAGGCCTAACTGCCTTGCCTATGATTAACAGTCCACCTTCAGCTTTCAAGCCTTCATTCCTTCACAGGCTCTGACTAAGGAAATGCCTGGTATCTCCACAAGAAACTTTAGCACTGAAGGATGCCAGCTAAAGCAGGGTGCAGAGGCTTGTTTTCCTCAGCATCACAGCCGCTGCAAATGTGTCAAGCTTGGTTGCTGTGCTTTACATTGTTCCCAGTGCAATCCAGACCCAAGTGAAGGTCACAGCCTTCATCTTCAAGGTATCTCCTCAGCAAAACAAAATATTGAGTTTACAAGGATGTAGAACACAGCTGACAGCTCTTCTCAGGTAGAATGGAATAATATGGCTACAGTTCATCTTTACAGAGAATAGGACTGTCGCAATCTGACATTTAAATAAGAGTATCAGACACCCCCAGCCTGAAATAGAAAGCTCTTTTCTTTTACCTTCTTACACGGGTATTAATGATGTTGCTTAGTTAATATGAATTTTCAAAACCAAACAATAAAGTACTCACTCCTATATCTGGGGAAAGGGTTTGAGAACTAACTCCCTCTCAGGCATTAGATACAGTGATTAAGCAAGATAATAAGGTACATCTCCAGTTCTGGGCTCCTCACTAGAAGAGACATGGAGATCCTGGAGCGGGTCCAGCAGAGGGCTACAAAGATGATTAAGGGACTGGAACATCTCTCTTATGAGAACAGGCTGAGAGAGTTGAAACTGTTCAGCCTGGGGAAGAGAGAACTGAGAGGCGACCACATCAATGTGTGTAAATATATGGAGGGAGGGTTTCAAGAGGATGGAGCCAGGCTCTGCTGGGTGGTGCCAAGCAGCAGGACATGAGACAGTGGGCAGAAACTGACACACAGGAAGTTCCAGCTCAATGTGAGAAAGAATTTCTTTACTGTGCAGGTGACCAAGCATTGAAATAGGTTGCCTAGAGAAGCTGTAGACCCTCCCTCACTGAAGATATTCAAAATCTGTCTGGATGCAACCCTGAGCCATGTGCTCTGGGATGACCCTGCTTGAGCAGGGAGCTTGGACCAGATGACCGGCTGTGGTCCCTTCCAACCTGACCCATTCTGTGATTCTGTGACTGATTCCAGTTACAACGAAAAACACAGTCAGAAAAAAGAGGAAGTTAAGATGTAAAACTCTTGGAAGAAAATAACAGACAAAGTTTTTGGGATGGAGCAGGAGAAGGACAGGGAGGGAAGAAAAGCTGTGAAGAAAGGGATTGACAAAAGCATTTTAAATATTTTCCTCATGTTTCTCTGGTTTCCTGCTTTCTGCATTCATTAGCCCTTTTTTTAGTTGACACAAGAAACATTTGACTTTGTACAACATGGAATGGGAGGAATGAAGAGATTGAACAAGATTGAACCATTCTAGATGCAGAAATCACCTATGTCTGCCTTCTGTTTTTCAGTATCAGTTACCAAGAACATATAAGTAGTTTTTTGCTATCTTTGGTTGGGCAGCTCTATTTAAAAAATGGCTTCCTTTTATAACACATAACCCACTTTCTAAAAGAAAGGGCTAGATGGCTCTGAACAGTGAGCAATTCCATCTTAACCTTATATTTGTTTTGCTAGTAGCACAAGGCAGATTGCTAGTCTAACATTAAGGCAAACAAAATATTGTTTGATAAAGTAAGTAATCTCTTTTCCATGGTACTTACAAGGGGAACAGGTTTGATAGTTAAGGAGATAGAAACTATCCCTCTTCTGAGCTACTGGTGGAATTTCTCCCAAAATCCCACATTCTGCATGGCTCTCCAACAGCATGCCCAGGAGCTGGGACCTGCTCATCTGTGCTTTGGCCCTCTTAGTGATGAGGGCAGATAAGATGATCTTTGGCTTCACCCAGTGCAGACTTAGAAACTGATTCTAAAATTACTGATAATGACAGTGAATGCATGTAAGATTTATTGCAGATCATTAATTAACTTATATTTGACTGTGTAGAAAGGTACTCAACATTTTTTAAGACAGGACCAGTATCTCCCCATTTGGGAAGATCTGTGGCATTACGCTCTGTTTCTGAAGCCTGGACAGATGAAATCTAAAGTGATGAATATTTCCCAACAAGAATGTATCACGTTAGAGCAACAGTTACTGAAGAATGGATGAGGGAAGAGAGAAAATTATGCTGATCAATAAAGCAAAGTCTTTGAAGAAAATTATGATTCTTCAGAGGTTAAATCAGTCAAGTGACAGGGATCCTGTAAAACCTTTATTTCAACTGATTTCTTCCATCAAATTGTGATAAAAATCTGATAGGTGAAAGTTTACAGGATAGCTTTAATGGAAGAACCACCTCTCTTCTGATTTTCAAGTTCTCACATTTGAAATTCAAATTCAACAGTATACAAGACAGATAATATTTTTTTCCCCAATAAGCTTGCATTAGATGAGAGTCTAGTTGTAGCACGCATTGCATTCTGGCTAACTTTAGGTGGATTTAGCAAACTTTTCAGTCAACGCTTTCCAAAAAGTAGCAGCAGAATTGAGGGTAAACAAAAGCAGCAGAAATAGTTCATAGGCAACACTTTTTAAGTATTAAGATGTTGGAAAAAACATGGATAGCAGTGATGTGATGCAAAAGAATAAGCTATGGACTTGCTGGAAAATAATTCTTTCTGATAATAAAACCTCTTATTTGCCTCCCTTGAAATTTTAGCATGCACATGCTTTCCACTGTAGTAGCTGGTTCTTTGATTAATGTCAGCAAAACGAAGCTGCCGGTAACTTTTCCTCAGATAACTGAACTTATTTCAGAGTGCCATTCATCTGGGGACATCTGCTCTTTGGCTTTTTTTTTGCAGAGGACTGGTAGGGCCAAAAAGCCATGGGAACATTAGGGAGCAGCTGCACCATGTTGCCTGGGCATGTTTCCTCCCTGCTCCTGGGGTTGTGCTGGCTCCCCTCTCTGATCACTCCTGGTGAGCATCCCCAAGAAATTTCCCAAGCATCTCTGCTAACACCAGCTGCTGGGGAACCAAATATATTCAGGCAGTCTGTCCTATTACCAGAGATTGTGATTCATTTAAAAGCACAGAGGTGAAAAGCAATTAGTCTTAGTGGTGATATTAAAGGGAAATTCTTCTGGAAAATGTTAAAAGCAATTAGTATTAGTGGTGATATTAAAAGGAAATTCTTCTGGAAAGACTAGGAGAGAGACACATTTTTGCCTGATGTTTTTCAGCTACCGAGACTATTTCTAGATAAAAATAAGCGAAATCACCCTAAGCGTTTTTGTCACTTGTTATTTAAAGAGAATTATCATGGCTTGGCATTAGTTCTGAGGTATAATTCACAGTGTTTAAAATAATAAATATAAAAGATCCTCTTGGTAAACAGCTCCATAGAAAGGGCAGGCAGATGGAGGTCTGCATGCTGTTTTGTTATATGTCCAGTATTACTTACATTTGGTAACTACTGAAACCCTTAAGCTTTAAATCTCCTCTTTCTCTTATAAAATGCTGTGAGATTAGGAGGTCTGCGCTAATCAAGTGCCAACAAAAAAAATAAAATCAAATCCATTGTGGAGTGTCCAATGCTGTCCAAGTCAAAGGTGAAGGAATTGCCCAAATCCTCAAATATAGACCTTAAGCATTTTTTTCTCTGCTTAATACATGTTGTAAAATATGAAGATAAAGGTGTTTCTCTGTACCTGAGTATCAGCTGAGAATAATGCATTAGAACAATGAGCAAAGAAGACCATAAGGCATTAGTTAACAGGAACAAAAAAAGACCTCGTTAATTTGAATGCTTCAGAGTCTGGGATTCACACTAAGATTATCTCTAATCCATTGTGAAAACAAGTATTTGTTTTCTCTTTTTTTAAAGCTTTTTCATCTTACAGTTGGGGCAGATTGAGTGACCTGGGTGTAGATGCACAAAGAAGCAGATAATAGCAGATGCATCTCTGAGTTTAAAAGATATCTTTTATAAGAGCAATTCCAAGTTGGAGACATAACTTGTTCACATTTTTTAAAAATATCACAAAACATTTATCTACACTCTTCTGTGCCTAAATACCTTTCACAGTTTTCTTACTTGCCAGGAAATACAGCAGTACGACTTGTGAAATATTAATTCAATTGCATGGTTCTGTAAAAAAATTAGGTTTTCATTTCTTGAAAACCTTTATTTCTGACATTTTCTAATGACATACTTTGATCTGGTATTTGGAGGATGTAATTTAAAATAATAAAAAATATACAATGAGGTACATCTTTCTAAGCTGAACAAAACTTCACTTTCATTTAAGATGACGTTTTTCACTTTAATAATTTCGAACATGAAATTGAAAAGTCTACAGTTACTAAATAAAAAAATATGTATTCAAAATGTCCCAGTGACTGTTTACATTTCTAGCTTGCTTGACTTAGTGCTAAATCTATATCTTCTTCTAAGAGGTAAAAGAGAGTATCTTAAAGAAGTGTTAATGTCAGTTCATTAGAGTCCTGTGACTGAAGGCCTTAAGCTGAATATGTGGTACATTTTACCCTTAAAAAGATTACCCCATATTAATTGAATTTCCTAAACATCCTTTAAGGAATATCACTTCTATCACTATTATCTTAATTCTTTATTGAAGGCAAAGCCCATGAGTGTTTAAAATGAGGCCAATTTTGCTGCATTAAGAATAATGTTTATCAGTTATATTGAGGAGAAGACTATGCCACCTTATATTAGCTACTTGAGAAGGAAAAATTGAATTAACAAGGTCTACTCTTCTCTGAGCCTAACTATGTCAGTATAATAAAATTTGATTTAAAATTAACTTTTCTTTTTTTCTTTAAACTTATGAGCCAGAGGCTGTCTGGATGGCTGGAATTTTGAAGAAAAACTTTCAGTGTGATGTATATGCACTGAATGGGATGTGCTGAAGCCAAAAATTCTGTAAGTGATTCAACTGAGAAGTATGCTCCAACTGTGAATGAAATTCAGGGTAGTTCACTGGCCTCTTGACTAGCAAACATGAGATGGATTCTGCCATGTAGCAAGGCATGACATTCAGAATATTACAGAAGTCATCAAGGAAAAGAAGTACAGAGCAGAACTGGTCATTGACTGAACATTCGTTTCAGTTTTGGTTAAAACATGAGACCAATTTAGATGCAGTTATCAGAACAAATAGCTAGAAATGGATCCTGAGCCCCTCTCATGATTCTCCTGTCCTCCCCACCCTTCAAAATGTTCTTGGGCTGAAAGTTAGCTGCAAGACAAAGTTGCAAAGCAAGAACTGATTTTTTTTTCCCCCATATGAATGGAAATCCCCAGAATATCTCCATCCCCAGCATACTCATTTCAGCAGGATGCCAGAAGGGTAATGGAAGATGGAGGTCAGCAAGTTTTTAAAGCTATCATGGATATTCTTGTTCCTTTACATTGTAACAGATTTCAATGGAAACTTTAAAAGTCAAGAATCATCTGAAAGGCTGACAGTTTGAAAGCAGGAATATCCATACAATATAGTATATTAGAACCTGAAAGTGTAAAAACTTATTCTCAGCTCCCCATAAAACACAAGGATTTTCAGAGGTACAAGCACTTTCATCTTTCCCTTGCAGTTAAGAGACCTCATCAGTTCTGAAATTCAGAAGAGGGGGTTTTGTCTTGGGCATGAAACATACAACACATAAACATTTAAAATGCAGGTTCAGAAAAAGATCTCAGTAGGACTGGGTCTGAAACCCATTTTCATTAATTCCTGAATTAGAAATACATCTGTAAGACTGTTCTCTCATTTAAAACTAGGGATTTGGATGCAAGTATGCAATGAATATACCACAAGAATAGTTACAGAAAACTTTCCAGAAAGGTCAGCTTTTTGGTCTCAGTCCTGAAACAGTTGCTTTGAGCAGCAGGAATTATCAAACATCTCAAGATATTCAGTGTAAAGATGCAGCTTTTGATGCCAGTCAAATAAATGCAAGTGTCAGCTTTCACTGGCTTATAACCTTCACAACTGTAACAAACAGCTTGGAAATGTGACAGTCAGAGCATGATCATTGACCTGAACACAGACATCCAGTGTCACGTAGGATGCCCTGCTGGACCCTGACTGGCCTCCAGCTACTGCTCCACAAGGGCACGGGTCTTCTGTTGCTCTAATGTCACATCTGCAAGACTCACGCAGATGCCCTGGATACCCCACCAGGGCATCTCAAATGATACTGGATATCTACATTTCGGCAACTGAATGGAGTCCTCTGCCAGAAAAGAATGCAAGCAAAAGGAGCCAAAGCTGATTTCTCAGATCCATAATTATTTTTAAATTGTTATAATTATGAGAAGCTCACCAGTGATTTCAGAATGCTTCAGCTGGCAAGTATTCAACTAGAGTATGCAAAGTGATTTTTCACTTGTCTGCAATTAATTAGGCACTGTAAGTATTCAGCAAAGTCTTCCCTCAGATGAGCATTTATGGAAAGGATAACATTTTGGTGCAATTCTTTTACTAACAGGCTGCTTGGGAAACTGCAGTGTTTTGTGAAAATTTTGGACTGACTGCTTCAAAACCTTGACAATATGTTTAGTCTGCATAAATGAGGGAAAACATATTTTGTTTTGTTCAGCATGCTTTGAACTTTCACAGTTACATAATTATCTGCTCAGATGGTCCCACAGTCTTATTTTGACTGAAAGGGAAATTGGAAATGTTGATAAAATAAACCCAGGCTGGAAGCCTAGCAGCTCTGCCATTTGTTGGAGGGAAAAAGACCCAGGTTCAGGACTTTCTTTAGCACAGGATATTTTTCACTGCAAACTATTCCTTGACATGATGATAGTTAGCTGCTACGAGGATGTAAAAAATGGCTGGACTATCCTCTTCTGGTCTTCTCCTGAATAAAGATATTATGAGAGCGTTGAGTTGCATATTGTGGGACACACTGAGATGCTGGCACTTCATACCACCCAGAATCTGAATCAAAGTGCTTGATCTGATTTTGAGATGAAAGAGCTCAGGGTTTTGTTTCAAAACTTTAAACTCTCAGGAAGCCTCATTTTTTCTTTTCCAGTACCTTGTGTGTAAAACTAAGGTGTCAATGATTTCCTCTGCAAAGCATTTTGACAATACCAATGTTATGGGCTATTTAAGACACAGGTATGATGAATCAGAAAGGACAGGTACAATTTGAGTCATAACAAGTTGGTAAAAATAAAATAGAATGAAAATTTCCAGATTATTTCTTGTCAAATATTTTGACAAACCCAGCCCCTGACCGTAAAATGGATTTCAAAGGGGGAAACTTTCTGCTGTGAATTCTCTGAAAATGATTGTCATTCCTTAGTTCTGCACAAGCCCGTACATTATGGTGTAGTTGTTTATAGGAAACAAGGAGTTTTTCCTTGCCAGCTCTTTGCCTTCATATCAGCCAAGACAAAGATAGTCCGAAAATGTAACTGCCCTGCATCTTTAATCATTGTCTGTGTTAGCAAACAGCGAAACCTGCTCCTGGAGCTCCTGTTTTTAACAGCATCTTACATCCGTTTTCCCTAGGCGTAGTTGCCATCATGGTACCCAAGTCAGCTGAGGCTTGGTTCATTAATTTTTCATGTGTGCATCAACATGTCATATTTTTCTGCTTACAATTTCATCGATTGGTTCTTGACAGACATTTTTTTCACAGAAAAATCTGAACTGCAGCAGCAGACAGAGGCAGGCTTTAGGCAGATCTAGAAGGGAATGCAGACACTAAATGATCTCCTGTACACACTCAGTGGTGTGTCTGCCCAGTACTCATGAGTGTGTGCAAAGTACAACTTGATTTAACTTCTGGGACTGCTAAAGAAGTGCATGGCTTTTGGCTCATCGCATCTTAAGTTTCACAGTAAAACTTCTACGCTTACTTCAGTTCTGCTGGTTTCATACTTTCTTCCTCATCAGAGATGCTGAACAAAACCGTCCAGGCCATGAGGCCCTGCCAGCCTCGCCCGTCGCGGCTCAGCCTCCCCAAGAGCTCCCTGCCCATGGCGAGGCTCCTGTCAGGGCTCTCTCCACTCTGCACAGGGCACAGGATGCCATGTCACCCCCTGGGCTGACACCCACCCTGAGCCAGGCCCTCCATGGCCCCAGAGCCCAGCATGGCCTTGTCCTGTCCATGCCGGGGAGGTGCCAAGGCCTGGGGCTGCCCTGGGCCTCCCTGCTCCCGGCTGGGCTGCGACGGGAGGAGCCGCCAGGCCCTCCCCTGTCGCGCTTGAGGCGCCCTGACGAGAACCTCTAAGCTATTATTAATGACTGAAACTAAGGCAGAGTGAACCCACACCTTCGTATGGTATATATTTGGGGATGCCACATCCTGAAAATGGTTTAACATGCAGTGGTCCCAGTGGATAATCAGTTCAGTCATGTTACTGGAATACAAAGGCTACATAGTATTAATCCAGACTAGGCCAGGAAATAAATGTCGCTTTCTCACAAAATCCCTTGAGCATCCACGGTCTCAGAAGAGCACAAAGACTTTGGTTAAAACTATGTAATGTTCCTACATAAAGAAAATTAAAATTGAGGGGAATGGAGAAGAGTGGAGTTGGGGGTCCTCTGGATATGAATTGAACACGACTCTCCAGAGGCTGGCAGCCAGGTGCACACACAGCGCATCTCTCAGTGGCTTTCTCTGGTGCATTGACTCTTCATAACTCTCGGATTAAGTTTCGGACAAGATTAGGTGTGTCCACCATGGCTGTGATGGGCAGACCTGCTGTCTGTGCCTGTAGGACACCCTGGCCATCAGGACTCAGCGAGACACAGGCTGTCTCTCACACTGCACAGCTCCCCCACAGCATCCACCAGCACCAGATCTTCCTGCCTTCCACAGCCTTTCTCCGTAGACTTCTTGCACCTTCATACACCTGTGCATTTAATATTAACAGAAAGCTTTTCACAATTTAAAGTTTGAATATTTTCCAAGGTGTAAATCTAGAACCATACCGTGTCCTTTCTGATGATCAGAACAGTTAACCTTGAAGACTAGAATGAAAGAACATTTTTTATTTCCAAGAAGAGCTCTGTGCTGAGAGCACTGACAGTCTCATGCTGCTTAGGACCTCCATTAGTCTTTCTGTATTCCAGGCAGAGAAGAGCAGTGGGGCTGTACTTTCTTCCAGAAATTCAGTGCTAAAAAGACCTTAATTCTGGTGGACAGGAAGATCCCCAGGAAATGTATCTCTCTTCCAGTGCAGCCTGCTAACTGGCCTGAGTGACTTTTATGACAGATATTCCGTGGGTCCGTAGGTGATGTTTCTCGGTTAAAGGCACTCTTTTTCTTACATAGGCCTGGATTTAAGGGGAAAAGGCTTTAAACTTCTCATCTAGAAGTTTTTCTGACAGTGGGACACAAATATCAGGGCTTCAGGAACACAAGAGGACATGATTTTTCAGGACACTGCCCACTCCTCAGAGCAGAATACAATTAACTTTAAAAATACAATCTATTTTCATACTGCATAATGCTTGTGATTAAACACAAATTTCTCATAGCTGTTAGAGCCTGGGGCAGTCACCAAACCCCAGCTGATAAATGTTGCTTAAATGAAAAGACATTTTTTTGTTATGCTCCTGGCAATTCAATAATAATGTGGACATATCTCTGGCAGGGTAACGGCCAGACCCTGCAAACTTTCAAATAGAGTTTTTTTCAAATGTCATGATAACAATTGGTCAAATCACTAATTTTTGCCCAGAATCATATACCACAAGGATAAAGCTCATTTCCTTATAATTCCTACATGACATTGCAAAATTTTCTGTTTGATTTTGAAAAACATACCAGGAACACATAGAGCTGAAGTAAGAAATAGATATATAAGCCCTGATAAATGGCATAACTGATGAGCCATTTTGTTTTATAATGCCTCAGGGCCTGGGTCCCGTGGTGAGAGGTGCTATGAGCATGTAGCAGTACAATCACATCTGCTCCAAGACTTTGCAGTCAGAAAAGCAGTTTGCAGCACAAAGAACAATCTAATCCCTGTTTTACATCCTGATGAGTGAGGTGTGAAAAGTGCCTTCAGTAAGCATGAGAGCAGAATAACTTACTTCACTGCTGTGTAGGCTCTAGCATTATAATTATATTATGAATGTCATGTCACGACACAGGATGTTATATAGGCAAGTTTGTTCATATATCCCATTGCTGGAGCTGGGAAAACTGTTCCTGATGAGTAAGTTAAATTCTTCAGCAGTTTTAAGTTTTAGCATTAATCATAATGATAATAAAGTTCATGCTAATAAATGCATTCTATAATTTAGGTATCTAAATATAGCAGTTTCCTGAGGCTCTGACAGTGCGAGGTATTAGCCTTTCCTGACTGGTGTACTGAATGGGACTTTCTGCTGGGAGCAGTGTGAATCATGGATTTAATATATGTAAATTCTTTCATGTCAGATCTTTTCATGGTTTACAACCTGCCTGCTTAGACTCACAATCTGTATTTGATACGGCTAAGAGAAGAAGTTTTGTAATACTTCCTTATGGTGGCATACCATGAGGGAAAGGGTTGTTACGTGTTACAGGGGAAAGGCAGAAGTTATGTGTTCCCCTTTGTAACACAAAATAAATGAACATGAAAAGTAAGTTCAATCTCTAAAGCACTATTATATTAAATTTGTGAATCATTAGCTTTCAGTAAAATAAGAAATAAACATAATTTAACAGGCAAAGCGTAACAAAGGCAACTTGAAACATGTTTAACTGATTAAATAGCAGTGATCAGCAGGTTTCAAAATGGGAAATAGTTTTAAATTCTTTTTTTAAATTATTAACTGGATTGCTTCACTTCGTAGCTTAAAATTTTTATTCCCCAGAAATTATGTTTCACTTTCCAAGGAAGACATATTTAGATAGAATACACATACTGTTTCTGCCATGATGAAAACTCGGAAAAGGAAGAAGCCCAAACCTCTGCCTTATGTAAAGGCTATTGCCCAGCCAAAAGAAAAAAGAACAAACAGGGTTTTTGCTGCTGCTATAATGTGCTGTTCCCAAGAGGTGACAGGAATGTGTTTGCAGAACACACAGCATGGCTGCGGAAAACAATAATCCCCTTTACTTCTTAATCTTAGTGAGAAAGTCTAGAGCTAAGAAGGAAGACCTAAATTTAACCAGACTGAAGAATTTAATCAATTTTGGGTAAATTTAGCTCTCCTTCCATGTAATCTGGTGGCAGGGTGGTGAGACTGCAGTCTTATGACAGGATATGTCCTACCAAAGTAATGTGTTGGTGACCACAAGCTGACCTCAGACTGCTTCTACATAAGCAACACTCCTGGATGCTTGTTTCGGTACCACAGAAATGAATCCAACAAATCTCACCTCCAACCTGCTGTTCATGATTCCTAACCAAGGGTAGCACAGAGCCCTTCAGTCCCACAGACACCACAGCTTAGAGGCACCTCGGAGCTCCTCAATGCATGGGGAATATTGACCACTTCCAGGGTCCTGCTAAAAACAAACTTAAGGCATCAGCACACAGCCTCTTTCTCCTTTCTTACATGCAGAAGACAATTTCCCCTTTCCAGCATATACTCTTTTTTAAGGATAGAACCCAGCCTCATGGAGTATTTATGGCAATAATAACAGCAGGCATTAGCAGCATTGCCTGGACGCTCTCCAGATAATAAACAACGTATGGGATTCCTGTTGGCAGGCTTTCCCTCCATAGCCAAGAGGAGGCTGCTGAGATGCCTGCAAAGCACAGACCTACAGCTTGGACAAACAGTGCTATTTTGATAGGCCCTCCATGAAGCATTAGGACAGAGGATGGAGGAGCACAGCAAGTGCAAATGATATGCTGGTGAACATATGGATAAAATCTAGAAAACAGTCCCTTAATTGCTGGGGAAGGACGGAAAATTACTGCCAAGAATATGTTTATTACTGTATGTGTGTACAAGAGAGCATCCTGATATTCTGGCTGCTCTCCAGGACTCCCAAGGTCTGTGGGTAATTATAATAGATGCAGAAGTGTGACCTAACTACAGGTCCCATAAATTATCCTCTTGCATAGTTTGTTTAATATTTTCTATATGATTTTTATATATACTACATATACAATTAAAGAAAATATATTTATCCTGTACCAGAATTTTACCAGTAGAAAGAGCAGAGGGGAAAAAAAATTAAAAAATCATGATCAGCAACAATTATTTTCATTATGATTACTTCATCCATATTTACCTACTGACCTATTTAACCTTTTAACTATTAGTTTTCCTGGATAAGTCTGCTATGTATCCATTTCTTTAGTATGCTGTAAGTAAAAAAATCTAAACAATGAGCTTCAAAGACATTTTTAATTCTGAATAGGAGTGGTTCAAGGTGAAATTTTATTTTAGGGGGATCATAACCCAAATGTAAAGCTGTGCTTTTGAAAATTATCAAATCTGAAAAAATATGAACTACCCAGAAATCTGACCTAGAATTGAGTTTTGTGTTACTAGACAAGTTACAGGTATTTCTATTTTTCATCACAAAAATTTAAAAAAGTTAATTATGAATTCCCCTTTCTTTTCAAAGTCTATTTGTTTTTTTTTTCTTTTTCTGAGAGAGAAAAATTAGAAGTGGCACAAAGTTTTCTTCTTCCTTCTTTCCTACAAATTTACCGGAAGTTACAGAGATCAGTTTAAGTGGAACTACATTAGCATGGAAATGATTTTTTTATCATAGTCATTACCCTCCCCATAAAATACAGTATTCTGTATCTGAGTAATGTAATGTGAACTTTTTAGGACATAATAGTGCTGCATCAGTCATAGCCTCAATTACAAACATAGGAACTGAGTTTGATGTAAATTGTCTAATAACATAGCCAGTGGAATTTTACCCAAGCTACACCAATCATAAATGTCCTTTATAGTTCAAAAACAAGCTGTGTTTTCTTCTTCTTTTGTCACTAATGGGCTAAAGTGCTTGATAAATAGAATAGAAATCAGTCGCTGAAGGACTTCTGTGATGGGAGTTGACATATAGCTATGGAATGAAGTCAAGATCTAGTGCAGGCTCTATAAATGTAGTAGATTTCCAATTTCACATGAAAATCTGTCCATTCACAGATGAGGGCTAGCATACCTTCAGAAACAGGGAGGTTTTGTCTGTAGGCAGAAAATGTGTGGGAAGCAAGTGCCTGACAGATTATGCTCTAGATAAATAAGGCAAGGTGGAGAAAGTAGGAGGTTTGGGACAATGACTACCTAATTCAGGAATGAAGCTCAAAGCACAAACATTCAGCTTGAAGTCAGCCTCCAACCACCACTTTGTGAATGGTTTGAGCTTTACCATATTCATTACCTTGCTGTATATGAATCCCTGTCAAAGTCTTAGCAGCTGTGGGGATCTAAAGTACCCAAAAGGAGCCCAAATGTGTGAAACAAGTCGGTATTCCATTAAGAATAAGCATTTCTGCACTTTGATCTAAGACGTCATTGAATATGCCATTCTCCATTTTTCTAATGCTGTTTTTCAGTTTCAATGTAAATATGATTTCATTTTTAATGTAATTTACTTCAAACATTCTTAGCAGCAATAGCAGCAAAATGAGGCATGGAAATGATGATAGCAGTGTGAATTTGAACTGATAATAACAGAGTCCTCTTATATTAATCTATGCAACAACAAGAGAATAGTAATCAATCCTTATTACAAGGTAGTTATGGACCTGTGCCATCTCTTATCACATTTAGTTTGAGCAAATTTTTGGTTTTACTTCTTCCACAGTAAAAAAATCCATAACAATTCTCACATTATATTTTCTTGTTGTAACTAATTTTTGGCTATATCTTTATACCACAGCACCTGAACTGCTCTGTGGGTGGCATTAACCAGTGCCAATAAGAAACAATAATCTGTTTCCTCTATTTCAAGTCATATGGGTGACCAAGAATGGGTTCTGATGGTCTTAGGCCCAGTAAGGAAAATTACAAGTAGTTTCCTTTAGTTTGTCTCATAAAAACCTGTGGAAGGACCAGAGAAATTCAGTCCATGATTGTTGTGAAAACTATGAAATCTCCACAGATTATACAATGGAAAATACAGCAAAACCTGTTATATCCAAAAGGCAGGGATTTATTATAGAATTGTTCTCCAAAAACATTTTGTGGAATTAGCTTGAGAAGCTTATTCGAAACCATGACAAGCAGTTTGGGGATGAAATTCATATATTTGTTAATACTCCTGCTCAAAACCCAGATATTTTTCATTTGCTAAAAGGAACCACTTTGATACCAATACATCAGCCTGGTGTCCACAGAAATGCATGGGAACCCTGGCTAAATGGGTTTTAGCTGGATAAACTCAGCGCTGTAATGTCTACAAGGGCACCTTATACCTAGAGAGCCTTCAGTGCCCTTTCCCCATTAAATGGGCTAACAAATCACTGCCCTGCAAAGCAAAAGGAAAGCCTGGAAAAACTGGGTGAGATTGGGCAGAGTGGCACTGCTCTGCATGAGTGCTCCAGCTCTTAAGAGGTGATTCAGGCTTTAACTACAAACTTTACATCTGCTTCCTCCAAAGATCTATTGGGCTTTGCAGAATTTTATCCAAAACCAAAATTCTCCAGTACAACCTCCCCTTCGATTCTAGCAACAGTAACATTCTTATATTTTCTTTCAGGCAGAAAAAATCGAAGTGTCACACAATGTGCTTTGGAATGAAGAACTTTTGACTGCTGAGAAGAAAAAATTCAGGAAATAGTGGCACCTCCAACTGTTAAGCCCATTCAGTCTTCTGCCCAGTAAATTCTCTAGATTCCTGGCAAAAAAAGGAGCACTACCACCCAATTCCACACCACTAAATAATTTTTTGCCTTGCCGCAGTTTACTCTGTGGTATTACAGTCATGAAATCATTAGTATATTCCACAGGAGTGCAATGGTGATGCTGTAGCTGTGACAGTCTAAAGATGCATGGCACAGGGCTTGCAGCGAGAGATGGTATCTTTTGCTAGATCAACCACCACAGTGATAGCAAAAGGAACAAGCTACTGAGTGAAAAGGTTGGAGTTTTTTTCTGGTGACTTGATACCTTCTTCTTAGCCTCTAAGAACTCCTGTGACCAAAAAATATTTGCCTAAGGATGACCACTGTTTCTTGATATTTAACTATCATGTGGCTATGCAATAGTTAATTCTACAGATCATTTAGTAATGCATCATGTTGTAATAACAAAAATAAGAACGAACATTTAATGAAATGTTAAAAATCAAAGTGAGTGTTGACATTTATCCAGCTATTGCCAAGATTTGATCAAGTTTTCCACTTTTCTTACTAGTTCCAAAGGTTTTGCTCAATGTTTCATTATATTATCTCAGACTGTGGTTCATGACTGAAGGATCATAAAGAAAATAAAAGAAGAAAGGAGGAAAGATAATATTTTTTGAAACTGTGGTCAATTATTCATCTGGGTCAGCTGTTGCAAGGAATGATGTCATGTATATCTCACTTAGCAACAAAATACAAATAGAAAAGATTGTTCTACTGAATGCAAAGTACTGCAAATTATGTAGATAATGAGTTTGTAATGACTAAGTTCACTTTGTGCACAATCTCAGAAATGTCCCTGTAAATGTTGTTTACGTCATGAAAAGGGCACATTAGGTACAGTTTACCACTCTGTACTCCCTCCCTGCACTTAGAGCAACCATTAGAGAAGAGATTTGAAGGTATTTGAAGCCTTGTGTAATTCCCTCACATGAAAGAGAACTTTTATATCAAAATTAAGTGAGAAGGGATATTTTGGTAACAAGGTAAAGCCAAAGTGCTACAAAAGAGCCTAGGATTTCTTGAGCTCTTTGTCATGCGTGTGAATATAAAAGGCTACAATTTCATTTCAGGTTAAAACTGCAATTGCAGGTATATAAAAAACAAAATGGTTAATTTTGCTTGACCTTCAGTTTGCTACTATAGAGCTAATTATGAACGTTTAGCACTTTTTTTTTCAGAAGAAAAGAAAGGCCATACACATACAGAAATTTGGCTAATAAGAGAGAAATATGGAGAATAAAAGTAGAATTTTGAGTTGCCTCATTATGACGGTAATTTTTAACTAGTTCAGTCAATTTTATGCACATTGCAACAGCCTGGATATGATGATATGGGATCCATATCCTATTCACTTGGAAATCAGAAGCATTTTATTGTGATTTTAAGGCAATTTATTACATCTTTCATGATGAAAATGCTGACTGCATTGTGAATACACTGCGGTTTGTATTGCCTGCATTCTGTGTTTTCAGAGAGCATTTGCTGATGTAGTCAATTATAAAAATCTATCAACTTCAGCAAAGGCAAGGTCAAAATACTAAATACCTTTGACTAATGTATAGTGACTTCATAATTGCATGCTGATAAATACAGCAGTATCATTTGAAATATTTTATTTAGACAGACTTAAACAATTTTATTTTCATTTCTAATTCTTATTTATGGCATAAGTTTTAAAAATTAAGAAATTTATTTTTAAACATGTATTTTTTCAGAACTTTTCAGGGTTATAAAGTCAATTTGTGTTTGGGTTTTTTTAATTGTTGAAACCGTGTTTTCAAATGGAAAAATGTTCTGTTTCAAATTTCCTAACAAATTCCTGTGGTAGATATAGTACATAACAATTATGTGGCATTTAGTACTCTTTTTTACATGGCATTTTATTTTACACTTCCTTGCATACTGAGGAAAATAAGAGAAAACATATAACTCTAATTGCATTTTTCCCAGTAAACTATCTGAAAGTTTACAAATGTCTTTGTCGGTTCATTATCACAATGCCCGTCCTTTATTAAACGGTTAAAATTTTTCACAGTGTCTTGGCTTTACTGATCCTGGTTTCCAAAAGTTGCTGGTTTTCTGTTTTCACAAAACCTGGTGTTCTAGTGATCACCAGCTGCCTCTGCAGTGATTTTTCACCGCTTCTATCCCAAGCATGTTTTTCCTTAGAAAACACTTCACCAGTGTTCACTGCCACTTTGTCAGCAATTTGAAAATGCCCATTCAAGTGCTAAAAAGAAATCCAAGTAATGTAAAATTTTGAATAAAAGTTTCTCAAGTAGCCTAAAATGAGCAGTAGGGCTTCCACACTGGTTATATAAAAGAAACTGAGAATGAACTCTTTATTGATTGCTAGTGCATTGATCAAATGTTTGCTAGCTGTGCTCTCACCTCCACTCCATCCCTGTGGCCACAGCTGATTGCTTACTCATAAACCTTTTGATCCCAATTAGCCCCACAGTAATTATCAGTAGTCCTCATAAACCCCACTAATTTGTAACAATACACCAGAGCCATTTATGACGGACCTTATAATGATGAGCAATACACGCAGTGGTTTTACCCACACTTGAAATGTTTCTTTTCAAATGCAGACAATCTGAGCCACAAAAGCAATTTTGCACACAAAGAGCCAGTACCACCTAACTTGGGCAGAGAGCTAGGGCTGGAGCAAGAATGTCATCTCTGTTCCCCTGGGTGACTTGGAAATCATCACATTCCTACAACAGCAAACTCAAGTGTTCATCTATTTTATACTGGATGCTGTGAAGTCCAGTTGGTTGAGAAATTACAACTTTGTATTGATTTTCTACTCCTTTTAAAAGGCTCTACCAGAAGTATTAGTGTTATGCCATCTTTAAATTAATGACATACTAGTTTTTATAGCCTGTATCTATCACTAACATAAAAAAAAAATAAAGACCACAGAAAGTGCAAGTCTGTTTTCCTCTGTATAAGGAAAGAAACTGTAGTCAATAATTTGACTAGGCCTGTGAAGAATAACACAAATAAGATTACACAAAAAAAAGAGATCCCACTTGACAAGAAGGTGGTCTGGTAAAGCAATATACAATGGGTCAAATCCATTAGGAAGAAAAGGAAGTCCCAAGAATTGGCTGGGGGAAAAGGCTGAACAGCATTCATAAATTAGCTGATGCTTAAAAATGTAATTCATTATGCTCTATTTATCAGCTTGCAAAGGCTCCCATTTTAATTTATAATAACACTTCTCTTCAGTCATCACCCTTCTGCCACTTTTCATTACATTAAAAAATTCAGTTTTGTATACCCTGTTCTCCCATAGAGAAACAGAAATTTATTTTCCTCCTCACCTTTCATTACAATATGCATTTTTGCCTAGATTTTCCTGACTTTTAGTAGTGCAATAATTTATTGGATAACTCCTCACCACCTCAAATCTGTGTCCATGAACACCATAATGCATCTTGATTTGTCTTCTTGATAGCAGAATTTTAAATTCAATTTCAAAGACAAAAATGCCATCCTGTTTGATTCATCAAGTGGAATAAAGCCCTCTTGCTGAGAAAGCCATTTGAATGAGGGTTAACTGTGACCTGTGCTCCTCCACAGTCCTTGGAACATCTGGCCATATGGGCTGTAAGCAGATTAATCCAGTGCTTTGCACTCTCCTCCTTTAAACAGCTTAAAGGTTGCTGTTTAAATAGCACGGCATGCAATTTTTTAAAAAAAGATCAGCAAATATCTAAAGTAACTGGGACCAGATGAATAAACTCTCTCCATGGGAAATTTTCGGAGGACCTGAAGAAGCAAATTATTTGGAAATTACTTGGTTTTGTTGTGGTCTTGTGTTTTAACTTGACATATCTTAATTTAATCTTTCCCGAAGTTGTCAAATCCTATCTAGCTTACGTGATTGATCCAGACATACAACTTCCACTATTCCTGCTTCTGACGATTGTAATAGACAGTTTTAAAGTCTGGGCAAGAGAGACCTGTAGTAACACCAGCTTGTCTGGATGAAGCCTCTGTGCCTTGGCGAAGGATCCCTCCCAGGGTGCTGGTGGCAATGTACTTTTACCTTCAGCTGTAGCTCCAAAATGCTGGAAAGTTCACCCTCCCTGCAGTGACCACCCAGCTGGTGCCTGTTAGTGCCCAGAGCTATGTAAGCATCTCGCTTGACATGTCCTCTGTGGAGCAAGCACAGACAAGGCTCTGGCTACCTTCCTCACTCTGGCTGATGCTTTTGGCTGCAGGAATAATTGCAATCGGACTGTACTGATGAACTGGAGGTCATGCAGAGGACACTCATGCAGAGGCTTTTTTCCTACCTTTTTTTTTTTCCTCAATAGCATAATAAATACTGTGGTGGCTAAAATAACTGTTACTTTAATTAAACTTCCTTAAAATTTATGTTTTCTTTTTATTTCCCCACTGAAAAAAGGCAAGCTTTTCACAGGTGGAAATTTGGTTATTTTTGAAATCAAGAAAATCCATTTAATTTCTTTTAAAATCTAAAGTTTTACACAGAAGTAATCATTTTAAAAACAAGTCATATTGAAGGCAAGTTCCAAGCCATGTGAAGTCAGTACAAGACACCTTTTATCTCCATCTTTGTTTCTAGGATTTTATTTGGTAAAAGCAGAAGCTACACCCCACAACACCAAATCTTTGCTTTGCTTGACATTGTACTTTCAGGTTTTGCAATACATCTAAATTTATGTTTGTCTGTTGATTTCCAAGCACTTCATCTCTCAGCTCTTGTACTTCATAGTCACTGCACTAGAGATTCAGCTCTGATCACTATGCTTTGTGTGTATAGCATGATCAGTCCTGGCCAGAATAGTTGTTTCTCTATCTGAGTTTGAAGAAATTGTCTTCTTCGCAGGTGCTGGTGGTCACTGCGGCTCTGCAGACAGGCTGAAGTCTTATTATCTTCATTTTGCGTAGCTACTAATTTTAAAGTTGTCTATCATGATTAGTTCTGGGACTAAATCCTGTCAATTACCAACCATGGTGAGTTCAAGGTTGTCTCGCTAGCTTTAAAGAGAGGAACTGAGGAAACTCTGATGATACCCACTAAAACAATATCAGAAAATAGTTTCTGAAGTTGAAAATGCCATTAACATGCAGAGCAGCACCTTGCCTATTACTCTGCATTCCTAGTTTTAAATGAGGAATTACTAGCAGACAGCACTAAGTTTAGAAAAGGAATGATATTTTGTTTGAGTTATTGAACTGGTTCTACTAAAGAAGACTCCATCACTGAGCTGACAATCCCTACTCCTTGTTCTGTTGTGCATCTTCTAGGAGGGGACCTGAATGAGAGCAGAGTGCCAAAGTGGAGGAGAGATTGCACTGGAGACAGATTGCAGGAGCATTACCTCAACATAGGCAGTGTTTTAAGGACTAGATCTCACCTCTTGCTTAAGTTGTAGGTATTGTGTAAAACAAAAGACCATCCTGAAACAAGAAAATGTCAGCAATTCACAAACTTTTGCTGTGATTTTGCCACTGAGAATGTACCACCAGCCAGTTCAGGTCCAATGAGGGTGTGATTCATAATCTTTGTGGAAATTAACAGCAGACTTTTTGAAACACTTAAGGCTCAAGCAATTCTTTCTTTCAAATAAAACATACACAGCACTGACAAATGAATTCTGTATTCCTAGAGCATGGTGGAATATAATTTTTCAGTTCTTTAAAAGTTTCTGATCTTACATTTTTCCCATTCCATCTGGGTTGAAACTAAGACCTTTCTAGTGAAACCCAAATGTCAAGACATAAGTTAGGATGTTCCTCCAAAATGGAAGATAACCCACATGAACTTCCTTCAGCTTCCCAGTTACTGCCAGAGATTTCTATTTTATCAGCTCAGCTGGGATTCCTGACTACTAGATTACAGACTTGGTATCTCTTGCTGTGTCCTAGTAACTACTCAATTATTTAAACATGAAATAGCTCCAACAGATGCTGTTGCAAGAAACACTTTCTATAACAGCACACTCAAGGCATTCTTCTGGGACACAGGAAACCCCGGGTCAAGTCCTTGTACCACAGAGGTTTAAAATCTTTATACAAATAATTAAATTTATGCTATTCACACAACACCACTGGGTCAGGGGAACATAAGTTCAAGGCTATGTCTTGTCCTAGGATGGAATTAACTCCACCACTGGTTATTGGGAAAATAATTTAACTGTTGAGTTTTGGCAGAAAGGAGCTCTTATATCTTGTACGATGGCATCCTAAGAAGCAAGAGAAATCCTCCCTACTGAGTAATGCAGAAGTCTAATTGACAGTGCTACAGATACTCTGATAAATATTTGGTATGAAAACCAGATATTTTGTGGAAGTTCAGAAGTTTTATTAAAATGATAAGGTATTAAAGCAAATTTCAGAGGTGGTGGTGGTTCACTTTCTCAACAGCTCAAAAAGAGTCTTTGCATTGCAAGCAACAAAGCTGCCTTGGAACTATGTATTGAGCCCAATATTCCTGTTGGGGAAAGGACTCTTGAAATTATGTAAGTCCAGCAAAGATCCATGCAGGTCAGTGGAACTTTGTGGCTTCACACCTGTTAGAAATCCAGCACGCAATCCCCTGGCAATAAAACTGAACAACTAGAAATTTAGCTATGGTCACTGGGGGAAAAGCATTTGCCTTCAGCTGATGGTGAGACTGCTGCTGTATTTCCAAGGCTGCTAGGAGGGCTGGTGGTGTAACTCCCCTCACTTTGGGAGACTTTCATCATGCTGATGCTAAAGCTGCAGGCTATAAGTTTTGTATGTCTCAGGAGTTGGAGGAGCAGTGGTAGCACTGGATGAGGGTGGAGCAGCATTCATGAGCTGCAGACCAGCAGTGCAGCTGCTGCCCACCCCTGTAC
Organism: Origma solitaria; assembly: GCA_013397895.1. NCBI lineage: Eukaryota > Metazoa > Chordata > Aves > Passeriformes > Acanthizidae > Origma > Origma solitaria. The sequence continues at coordinate 1,055,062 of VZRL01002880.1, forward strand.
GAGGGGCTGCACCTGCCTGGCCACTCCCAAGGCCCCTGAAACCTGTATGTGCTTGGAAGAGCAGGCAGATGGAAAGTACAGAATCATCCCATATGAAAAGCCCTGATTCATAACAATTTAATGTGATTTTTTCTTCCCGAAACTCAGTGATTTTGTGGTATAAATGATTCTCTGACTACTGCTAAGATAATGCCTTTGTTCAAACTGATACCTTGCAATAATTGATATAAGCATTGTTAATTATATGTTTGCACTGTATATCAATTTTGTCTGTGACCACTGATTTCTTTCATAAAACAGAGAAATAAAACTTAACACAGTTTTCACATACATCACCAGCTGCCTGATTCATTAGAAGCGAACAAAACCAGTGTAGGTGACAGTCAAAACAGGCAAACTCATGCACTCCCAAATCATATTTACCTTCCGTCACTGCCTTTTCTTTTCTGATTCATCTATAATGAATATCCTTCTCTCTTCATTAGATCCAGTTACTGTTTCTTTGTCTACAGTAACATAATCCACGTGGTTTAAAAACACAGTTCCCTATCTCTATTTCTTTCCCTTTACCATTAGTGTAATTGGGATGAAGCTTTGCCCACGAGACCTACAGACAGAGTTTGCAGTAATAAGGTATTGGGGCAGGTTAAAAGCGAGAGACCTTTAAGGTGGGAGGAAACACACTGCAGCAGCTGTTCAGATGAACAAGCCTGGGTATCGTGAGGCTCTGAGCGCCTGCTGCTGCCACGTTACACATGAAGAACTAAATGTGATGCCCAAAGGCAGAGTACATGCACGTGACAAGGTAGGATGCCTTGCCCCCACCTGGGCGCTTTCAGGCCCAGCAAGAACAGGGCCAGCTCCTGAAAGCCACATTGCAGCAGCTTCTCAGCCACTGCTACTGCTGCCACTGGTTTTCAGGAGAGGATGACAGGACTCAGTGAGCTCCTTCCTCATGGCCCTCAGGGGTAGCACTGCAAGGTATCCATGTATCACAAGAAAGTCAGAAAAAGATTTGTACAAGAGGGAAATCGTAATATTTCTACACTCTTTAAAATAAATCTCTTCCCCTGACCAGTGACTTATCTTTTCCGGGATTATTTTTGCAGCCACGGATTTCCCCTACTTCTTCACTAAGTGAATATCCAAAGTAAGACTTTAGTACTAAGACATATGGAAATCAAACAAATCAAGATCCATATAAGCTGGTGTCCTCTGTTTGACCTGTCATGTGTGGAAAGCAACTTAATCCTCAGATTTTGGACTGCATCCAGTCTATAAAAACATGTGGACTGTGAGGAGAGGATTGGGAGGCAGGCTGAGCTGCAGCAGGCAGTAGAGGCTGACACTGCTCAGCAGTGCCCTCTAAGAGCTAAAACCCCACAAATCTGTGGGATGCATCTCCCTCCTCTGCTGCTTCTGTGCAGTTTGGCTTGTAACAGAGAAAGCCTTGAAACAAAAAACAACTCTCTGCTGTGAGATCAGTAACTGTCAAAGCCTATCAAACTGGTAAAGGGCAACCCTGGGGTCTCAGATACCGCTGATGATGGGTGTTAGAGTCGGCAAAATAGAACTACAGCACATGTTATGGTATTTATTTCTGCCAGCTGTGCTCTGTTTTGTATTTTGGGGGAAAAGGACTGAGTTCCTAACTGGAGTTTATTTCAGTTCCTTTTCCTTTCTACAAGAGAATCCAATATGAACAGTAAGCATAATTTGAAAATTATTTAAGGGGAATATATTACAGTAAAGTAATGAAGTGGACCCTTCTCAGCATATTACTGTCTGCAATTTGTTAGCATTTTATAAAGCAGTTCTGTTGCAATGCACATGCCTGTATCCTGCCTGTTACAAAGAGAGGATTGGCTCAATCTGTTTGGCCACTGACTCTATCAGAATGCCAAAATGCTGCTGTGAGCACCAGCGGAACATGCCAAAGATTAGACAAAGAAATCCTGTGTAAACCAGCAGAATACAACTGCCCCGGGCCCTGTGAGGGAGGTTTGCTCTTTGAGCTGCTCAGCTTGTCGGTGAGCCTCCTCCAGCCCATGCATCATCAGGCACAGAAACCAGAGCCAAGGGCCAAATGCAGCCCAAGCCAGAGCTGGCAGCTGAAGATGTGGAGGGATGCACTGGTCCAGAGTCCAGAAAAGCAAGAGGCAAGACCTGGCTGTCCTGTCTCCTGGAGGAGCCAGGACAAGGATCAAGGAGCAGAAATTACTCTACTAGAGGAAGGGTGAGGGACAAGGCTTAATAGCAAGAGGGGTACACAACTGCTGCCAAGACACTGCAAGCAAACGAGGCCTGTCGAGGTTTTTGAATCCTCTACTAAATGAGCAGGGCACACATTTAGTAGTTGGATTTAGCAGACTATTTCAGTGGAAGAGCTGAGCTGTGGAGCTCTGAGCTCAGGCAGAACCTGTTACCTGACCCAGAGCCCAAGTCGCAAGAGCAGAGAGACGTGACATAAAGAGGGAGCAGGAATACAGCTTGAGCAGCTTAGCTCTGCTCTGCTAAACCTACCCTTGCTTATGGACAGCAGGAACCTGCAACTTTTTTTGGCAGAAAAACGATGAGACGTGAACCACCTCCAGCTCCTGCCTGCCTTGCTCTGCAGCCCTGCAGCACAGTAAACATGACCCATCATACCCTAGGCAATGGGACAATAAGGTCTTCAATGAGGCCATGCTGCAATTACCCTTCAGAAAAATACAGTGATGTGTGGACCAGTAGCAAACAAACACAGGACCAGTCTTTTTAAAAAACCTCACTTGAACTCGCCTGCATTTTTTGCCTTTTTTTGTCAACAAAGCTCTCAGACCCCTTTAACCGCTCAGTCCTGCTCTTATAAGTAATAATCTCTAGCAAGACAGGCACAAGAAGGAAAAAGTTCATTCATTACAGAAATCCTGCATAAAACACTACCCTTTGAATAGTTTTTAGGTAAGATACTAACATAGATGAAAATGGCAGAATTATATAAGCTCTAATGTAAGATTTTTCACATTTCATGGAAACACAAGGACAAAACAGCACATTTGCTATTCATTACATGAATCTCCATAAAACCTCAGTCTTATAAAATGTAATGTCAGGAAAAATCTGATTAAATGATGCTGTTCTCCCTCAGGGAAAACCTACTTCAATTAGAAGAAATTGTGTTAAAGCCTGCATTTCCTGCTCCATTTCACCTTATTTATCATTTCAATAACTTTATGCTAGGCTAAAAAATTGCAAAAATCAGTGAATTTCAGGTGAACACTAAAAAATACATGCATTTATTATACTCACCTATTTACACTTAATGCTTTTCAGCTGTCTACTGTCAGAGCTGAAATACTTTCTTTAGGCTTAGTTTTGTCAGCCTGACATTTTTAATAATCTCAATATTTAGCTACATCAGTCTCTGGCTAACTGGAACTACCTGCTTTAATTTTGGTCAAGAATAGCCCTTGAAGTGGATAGTCAATGCTATTTTGAAGCTGCATTCTCAGTTATTAAGAATGAAATTTGGCTCTTGGTTAATAAATATGTTTGGTAACACTTACAATAATTGCATCAGTATTCATCTAACTTTGACTTAGGAAGACAGTTGTATTGTGAGTGATTAGATATTTACTGAGAATGTATCTGAAGATTATCAAATAATAATAGATATTTTGTCTTTTCCTGCCTTTGATTTGAGTTTGTGTTTATTATGCAGTGAATTCTAGTGATTCTTTTCTTATCGTTCAAGTTGCCACTGTCAAATTATAACCAGCTTTAAAAACACTAGCTGAATTCACACCTTAGACCACTGACACACATGGCACAGGTACTAAGAAATAAACCATCTTGATACTTGTCTCCTTAAAATATGGATTTTCCCTTCATGTTTTCTGCCTCATATGCTAGACTGCAAGAGAATATGTTGCAGTGTAAGAAGTGTGTGACATCTGCTATGGCTAACAGGTATTAATGAGCTTGCACATGCGTCCTCCTTCAATTCATTTGGCTTGTGACAAAACTGTGAAGGCTGATGCAAAGATAGATTTCATTGACTTCTTCATTTGCTACATGCTGGAGGCAGCTCAGGGAAAAATTGGTTGAATTGTCTTCTGACAGGGCAGGGAACACCAAGCAGCCAGGTGCCAGTCATCCAGAGCCAGTCATGCCACTGCAGCCAGTGTCACTCCCACTCAGTTTGTCCCTCCCAAACACATGGTCTCCTGTACTTTAAACTTTGTTCGTGTTTTACTGGTGGAATTTTTGGTTGCTTTCTAGACTGATGCATCAGCTGTAGGGAGGGACAAGGCCAAGCAATACTCCTACTGATGCAAGACCCATTTTGTAGCTTTAATTATATCAACATATCAAGAATACGCAGTTCTGGACAGTGATTTTCATTATTAGAGTAAGTTATAGATTCAATGAGTTTTTTATGTATTTTCAGTTTCTTGTCCACCTTTTTGAACATTAGGGAGGGACGATTTGAAAAAGAACATTTTTGTAAAAGGTTTAGATAGTGTTCAAGCACTTTTCCGTGCAAAAACCCTCAAAAAGAAAAATTACATATCCAACCTTTTATATCCTCTGACTGGTAAAAATAAGAATTCAATAGGGAAGAAAAAAAAAAATATAATTGCTTACTTTTGACTATTCAGTATTAAACTTTCATTCTGTACAGAAAAACATAGTATTTAGCAGATTATTGCAATGCAAAGTGCAAAATATTAATTCTTGAACTTTCACTGAAATTTTTTGCTGATGTGCTGAATTGTAGTAAGAACTTTGTTACCCTGGATGCTGAGCACTGGACTTAACCTAAAGGTCTTAAAAAGGACAATTTTGGCTGAAAACACACCAAAATTCAGTGTAAAAATGAAGGTAATATTTGGAATAAAACTTTTAAAAATAATAAACAAGGCAGAAAGGAAAAAGCGAACAACCAGTATACCACAGATAGCATAACCAAGACCAAGATAAGTGATTAGAAATAAAAAAGAGAAGTACAAGAAATTTATGACTGACATAGACCCATTTCTATGTAGATGGTATATAATGCACAGACAGGAGTGTTTAAGTCATTTTTTTTCTGTTTTCACAAGAAAGAAGTTTCTAAGAGCATGATGAAGTACTTTCTGACACTTTCAAGAAGGATATCAAACATCATGTATGGGAGATAAATACTTTTCAGGCTGTAACCCTGCAAAACTTTCAAAGATCCTATTTCTTCTGCAACTCAGTCAAGCTTTTGAACAGAAGCAAGCTCATCTGCCTTGGATCAAAACTTTTTATTCAGTTAGTACTTAGTGACCTAAGATTTTACTTAAAATGCAGATTTACAGTTAGTCAATACCTCGACTCTGAATTAATGCAGAGTACATATCTCATTAGCAAAGAATTTGGTATGACAGGAGAAGATCAGTAGATCAAAAGACTTGGTGCTGTGGTTCCTACATCTTTGTCAGATGTAGTTGAAGGAATTTACTTTGAAGCAGAGTTTGTTTGGTTCCTAAGATTGAAAGTCTCCACCTGCTGGGGCTCAATGCTCTTCATGGCCAGCCATTGTTTTGGACTCTATCCTCAGAGAGAGGAAATGACAGGGATTCATAAGCATTTGAAGGGGATTTTCCAAATTAGCTTCCTCCAGAAGAAATTTAAAATCCAGGATTGTGATCCTAACTAAAACAGAACATACTAAATGTAGTTGATACAGGGATTTGCTTCAAACCAGGCCAAATTCCACTACAACTGTAAGCACTCATCTAAAGTAACAGAGTTTCTTGATGTGCCACCATCCATGTCTCATCCCCACAGATTTTAGCTAAGCCCTCCCCTGTATTTAAGAGGATGGTTCATAATACAACCAAAGTGCTACAGGAAAGAAATTAAGTTGCACCACTGAATGTCTTCCCTTAAGTTCTCCAGACAAACAACTCTGGCAGTGCTGGTTCCTGATAAGACCCTGTAAGCTGAGAGGTTGAATGAAGGACTTGCGAAGGTGCCATGAGGAATGTCTTCTGCAGCTCATGTACCTGAAGAGTAAAAGCTACAGACCATTTTTTTAGGCTATAGTACTATGGCCAGGGGTGGAGAGCTTTACTGCCTGGAAAAAAGTGTCTGGGTGTGAAAGGAAAACCAGCAATTTACACAACTTCTTCAGGGCTAAACTGCCATCTCATATTTAGGAGCTCTTGGCATCAAGTATCCTTAGTTACCCGTGGAAACTAGGCCTGTGTGAGTCAAAACCACATAGCTGAACAAAAATAAACACAACTGAAAGTCTTCATTTGAGCTGATGCAGATAATTATTTTTCTATATGCTTTTCTTTGGTAATTTGAGAAGATTTGAAAATTGTAATAACTTTGGGGCATTCATGATAAAATAAGAAAATAAAGAAATTCTGGAGTCCTTTTATAAAAAGAGACAATCAACTTTCAAATAACAAGGAAGATGTGGCTGTGCAAACATGCACATTACCACCATATTCTGGAACTCAATCTCTCCAACAATTAGCAAGTAATTTCCTAGGCAGAAGGGAGCGTCCTGCTCAAATCTTGCCTGACTGATTCAGCACAGCAATTGGAATTCATAGATCTCTTCTCCAAAGACAAAACTCTAGCCATCAGACTGTAAGTGTAGTACAGGCAATGAGGAGCCTCTAGTATCTCTTCTCAAATCTGCTGAATTTTGGCTAAATTACTGCAAATCAAGATAAATTGATTGACATCTTCACAGAGAGAGAGAATGATGTTGAGCCTGTAGCTCGTGTGCTAATAAGGAGGGTCCACCACATTTCCAGTTGAATCCAAAACAGCTCTTAATGAAAATAAGCTTTCAGTAAAGGGAAACTAGGATTTTTGTTTTCTAGAAAATGTTCATCCTTCCTTCCAAATCTTCTAGATGTGCTTCATAGAGCAAATGGATGTCAACTTCCTCACTTGCATCTGCCTCTTCTGTGAGAGAAGTTTTCAGATAGATGCATGCAAAATGGAAAATACAAATTACAAACTGAACATACCTGTAAGGTAAACATCATCTGATGAAGACCAGTAATCCTCCTCAGGAAAATACAAGAGTTTTGGTTAAATTATTCTGAGCTGCAGAAATGGGTTCTTGGGTGTCTGTGCATGTGTGTACATATAAATAGACATACATGTCACAATTCCAGTTTTAGAAAGGGGAATATGCATATCTTGTCTCATTACTCACATTCCATTTTCTACTTTGCCTAAAATATATTTAATTACATGCCAGCATCTCTGAATTCTTGTTTGGAAGGAGTACCCACCTTTCTAAACTCTTACCTGGTTAAGCTCTTTTCAGAGGAAGAACTCTCAATTCTGTTTTACACAAGGAGTACAGTAGAAGGAACAATTTGCCAGACTATGTGCAAAAAGCTCTTATACAAAGAAATCTCTCACAGGTCTGTTGTGCAACATGAAGGTAACTCTGGATAAGCACTGAAGACTTCTTTTGCATATAACATTAATAGCTTGACTTGCTAGCACCTTCTATTTCAGAGGCAATAAATTATGATATATTTACTGTTGGTAGGATAAAGTATTAGGGTATTTTTAGACATTTCACCCTGTGTATGCCATATGTAAAGAAAACAACTTTAGGTGCAACTTAGCCTACATATTTCAAATTTAGTCCCATATTTTTTTTAATACATAATGGTCTGGCATATTTTTCAACTATTTCAATTTCATATTATGGCTTGCCAAGTTATTTTAAAGAGATTTATAAAGACAGCTCATAACATCTTCAGAGGTTGAAAAACTGTTATATCTGTAGGAGGGATGGAAAGGAATCTGAAAACCATTTTCTGGAAGGGGCTAATGGCTGAGAGCATGAGAAGAACCTAAGAACAATTTCAATGGTATTTACAAGAATGCATTTTTCATTTAGCTCTTGGAATAGGCTCTAGTGTGGGTCAAATGTGTCTTGGCAATTTGTCAGTAAAATGCAATTTGAGTTTGAAGCACTCTGAACTAAAGCTTCCAGAGCCTTACTTGTGGCCTGATAAGTAAGGTTTAATTTCAGTAACTGCAGACCTGATTCTCTATTTCCTTTCTCAAACCATTAATGTCACTAACTTGATGAATACACTCCCAAAGTGATACAAAAACCAGTTCCTGAATGTCAATACTAGAGCAGCTGTCACCAGGGCCACAGGCTACAGGACAACTGGAGAAATGGTGTCTGGACTTCTGTCATGCCTGCATGCAGGAAAGGACAGAGGCAAAAACAGAGATGACACAACCACACCCGAGGCACAGACTTTACTGTGTGACCCCTCACTGTGGCCCAGAGCATTTTACTCAGCGTCAGTTTGCTTAGTGTCCAAAGGCAGCTGAATTTGTGGCTGAATAATCTATTCTGCAGGTCAGAGGAGTTCCCCACCGAACAGGCTGTACTAAGCAACGACCCGAAACAACAACTAATGAAGGTGGTAGGCACACCAGAAGCATTTAAATGCTGACAGAAAAGAAAACCTTAGAAAAAATCCTACTCAGAAGGATGATAAATCTCTTTACAAATCGCATGACAGTTGGTGGTACATCCACTACCCCTGTTTAAACACTCTTTTGTGAAATAGCTGCTTTACAGTCACAAAGATGATGTTGCCCAAAACCCACCACACATCACTCTCCAGAGAATCCATACAGAAATCTTACTGTCTAAGCCCCATTTCTGGTCAAATAAAACTTCTCTTGAGTTCTTACGCTCAAATCCTAAAGAGATGATATTGCTTCCTTTCCATAGCAATTATGGGGAACTCTGCTCAACAACACAGCCTGCTGATGTACTTGGATGATACTATGAGTTTGCTACATAAACTAATGACTGTAATTTGCATACATCCATGAGCAATAAAGTATCATTGCTTTTTCTTTTAAGTAGAAAAAAAATCTAATCTTGATTCAATTAAAGAGCATCTAATAAACAAAGTATAGTTTCTAGTCAGAGAGAACAGCATTTAAGTTACTTTTTTCTTTGTTTCCAACAGTGAGAAAGAACAATGACAAAGATGCCGTGAAAAGGCATGATATGTTCTAATTTCCACATAACAATCTTTATCAAACTGAAAATGATTTTGCACTAACCTTGAAAATGCTAGCTGGCTGCCTAAACCTCAGGCCCCTTTAAGAAAAAAATAACTGCCAGTGGAAAGGACATAAAGGTAAAAATGCTGTATTGGATAATTCATTTACATAACACATTCAAAATACTGTTGTTTAGGATAAAGGTAATCTTTGTTAAAAAAAGGAAGCAAAAATTCTTCTGACTGTTACTATGTTTCTATATAGACATTTGGTGAAGATTAGGACTATTACTCTAAGTCTCAGTCAAGCAGTGCTATTAATTACGTCATTACATGGAACACTGCAATTACACAGAACAGTGACTTCCACAAAACTCATTTTAGACGCGTCAATTCTAGTAATTTATGCCTACCATCACCATAAGCAAATGGGATGAAGAACTCTTTTTATGACTGCTAGCTGAAAGAAGATACAAGAGGACAGGAAGTAATTGCCTGGACCAATATTTTATTTATTTTTTCCTCACTTATAAAATGGGTCTGCTAGAGCATCTGTAAAAACATAAAAATGGAATAACACAGTACACTGACTACCCAAGGTTGGCAAATGTTATGTTATAGAAGAATCTTATAAATATCTATAAATCTTCAAATGGTTAACTAATAAAATACCAACAGAAAGGACTAAGAATAAGCAGAGGATTTTCTGGATTTTGTAAAAACAATAGAAGTCCTGATTGCTCTCTGCAAATGGGCTCTTCTTTGCAGTCCTTGATCTCGAGCTTTTGTAATGTTCTGTAGAGAATTTAATGGTTTGTCTAGGCTCACCCACAGATCACTCATTGAAAAAGAAGGCCTTTGATGGGATTTTGAAAGGTCAACAGCTCAATTTCTAATCAATGTATCGCTGAAAGTCAAGAAGTCTTTAAAGCTTGTTGAGCTTGTGAGATGCAGGGAGTTACACAAATAGCAAAGAATTACTGTGTAATGATACAGATTTCTCATAGAATAAGGAAGGATAAAGGCATGAAACTGATGCTTGATGAGATTCCCATGTAGGTGTCATTTTCTCTGGACTGAAATCTTTCTGGGAGTGTGGTAGTTTTGCCTGGCCCAGTTTTTGCCAGTGAACAGGGTGGGGTACAAAGATGGCTCCTGCATGTCCTGAGTAAAGATTCTGGAAATTTTCCACCATGTCCAGCAGAGCCAGTCTCTGATGGCTGTAAAATGATGGACATGCTGCTGGTAAAACCTGGGCCAATTAGAGATGTTAGTTACGCCTCTGTGAAAACATATTTAAGAAGAAATCAAAACAATGTGAGCACGCACTTCTTTTTAGCCAGGGAAGGAGGAGGAGGAGGTAAAAATATGTGAGGGAGAACAACATGGAGGCACCAAGGTCAGTGGAAAGGCGGGGGAGGAGGTGCTCTAGGCGCCAGAGCTGAAACCCCTCTGCCAGCCGTGGTGAAGACCATGGGGGAGCAGGTGGTCCCCCTGCAGCCCATGGAGTCCAGGGGATGCAGAGCAAGCCCCACAGCCGTGGGGAGGTGCCCACGCCAGAGGAGCAGGATGATGCCTGCAGGAAGCTGTGATCCAGTGGGAGTCCCAGAGACTGAGAGTTGCAAAGGCCTTGCAGGAGAGAGAAAGGCCTTGCTCCCGGGATGGAACCAGCCTGGCCTCGGCCTGCAATTCTGCAGCCTGGAGAGAATCTCGGACAGCAGCAATCGGGCGGGGCTGCTCGTGAGATTGGACCCACGCCAAAGAAGTTCGCACAGGACTGTCTCTCGTGGGAGGGACCCCCATGGCTAAGTAGAGGATTCTTCCCCCTGATGGACTGACCCTGACCAAAGGAAACCCCCACACCCTGCCCCCACCCCGGAGCTGTTGGTTAGAAGGAAGGAGGGAGGGGGTGAGCTGAGAAATGGCCTTAATAGGGAGAGGGGTGCGTAGAGAAACAGTGTTTGGAGCAGAAGAATTGTGGCCTTGGATTGATTGATTAAGAAAAGCCACATGCCTTGCCCTAGCCCAGATCTGTTGGTTGAATAGAGAGAGAGGGCAACTAGAGAAACAGTGTCTGCAGTGGAAGAATTGCGATGGACTGACCTAAGAGAAAAACCCCACAGCCTGCCCCTGCCTGGGAGTTGTTGGATAATTGGAAAGGAGGGAGGGGGTGAGCTGAGAAGCGGTGCCTTAAAAGAGGGAAAGGGGGGTGAGTGAAGAAATGGTGTCTTAAGAGCTTCTTTTTCTCTCCAATTTATCCTCTGACTCTGTTAGATTAATAAATCACTTTTTTTGCAACTTTAAGTTTCCCGCCTGCTCTTGCCCTGAATCTCGTGCGGCCCTTATCAGTGATCTTATCTCAACTCATAAGTCCAGTGTTTTGTGTTAGTTTTTCCTCTCCTCTGCATAGCTGCAGCAGGAGAGAGCATAGAAAGCAAACGTCGTAGGTGCCTGGCATTTAGCCAGGGTCAAACCCACGACAGGGAGTAATGCAGACAATCATACTGATTTTGAACAACCTGACCCACAATGCAGGACTGGTTAAAAAAGGAAAAAAGAAAAATATTCCATCTTTCTGATAAAACTCCAGAGGGAATTTCATAGATGGGATGCAGAAAAAGCCACTTGATTAGTATCAAATAACTTTTTAAACAAAATCTGCAATATTTTTGGAAACTCCTTGCCCTTGTATGCCCAGTTTAGAGGCCTAGCTGAATCACTCACAAATGTATTTCTGAATATGTTGTTCAATGTGTTCCATGACATTTAAAGTAAAATGTACAATGAATACATTTCTCCACTTCTCAGGTAACTCAAGTAATTAAATAAAACTGGGACTTCGCCAGGACACAGGAACTAACAAAATTACAAAAAATGTCATGGGAATTTTTAATGATGCAAAAATTATAATAGAGCTTTCGCTCTCCTTTCTGGACTCATGGGGGAGGATTAATTGAGTGCAGGCATAGAGAACATAGTCTAGTGACGGAGCAGAAATACTGTCTGGGTGTAATTACCATCAAGCTACAAAATAATTACCCTAAAGTGTGAGAGGTGGAGAGATCTCTGTGTGACATGTCAGCAAGGAGTATGGGGCAAGTTAGGCAATATGAACTGTGGAAAGCAGGTCTGCCTGCACACTCATTCCCTGCTTCATTGAAAGTATTTCATAAACGTAAAGATATCAAGCAGTGAGAACTCAGGGAATGATAGAATTAGTGGTTTGTACTCAGCATTTGTCCTTATTTACCCTTCCCCCTCAAGTCATAAGAATAGCTTTTAATGACTTGAGCCCATACAATTTTTTCCATATGCCTCCTATCTCATTCAGTGAGTGCATTAAATGCTCTTGATGTTGTGTTATCTCCTTGCTCAATATATTGCGTACATTTCAGTAGAGAAGCTCTCTCCTGAATGTAGTAGGTACACTCCTGGGCTGTTCTGCAGTACACAGCGGACCATCAGGTGATTTGAAAATTTTATTTTTATATTTTCTTGACTTGTAAGGTGAAGGAATAGATATCATCACCATTTTAAAGATATATTAATAAGTGAAATAGAAATTAAAATTGAGACTACCTACTACTTTTGACCTCATTCTGAGATGCCCCAGGACTAATTTTTCAGCACAGGTAACATTTGTACCGTGGTTAATATATTTTGAGAACAATTCTTTTAAGTTAAGCTGTGCCTGGCATTGCCCATACTTCTCCAAATTAGAACCATGCTGCTCTCAGGTAAGGTACAACTGTACCGAGAAACCTACAATTAAAGGCTGTGCCAAGTCTGGTTTGTGTGACTTGCTCACTAAAGCACAGAAAGCAGCAAGAACTAAAGAAAGAATCCTATTTCCTTGGACCAGAGTCACCTTAACTATATGAGTATCCTACCTCCCCTAACAGTTTCATGCACTGCACCCCTCAGCTCTCACCATGACAGAAGCAATATGCAAACAGCAGCCTTCCTAATCATACTTAATTCTCCATTTGAGTGAATGGCAACACAAAGAAACTCTCTTATGACAGACCAAGGGATTCCCCTTCCAAAGACTGTGAACTTATCAGGAGCAGTTTGACAAAACCTACAAAACTGGTTTTCATTAAAAATATAAAATGGAAATAATTTGAACAAAATATTCTAAGTCTTGTGATAAATATAATTCATATAGGACCTGATTATCTTACACAGTTTGAAGTGAATGGAAGAGGGGAACAAAGTGGCTCTCATTTGCACTAAACAAAGTATGGTGGTTCATACATGTATTTTGACTTGTATCCAAGCATGATTTCCAATACATACATGAGCAAGTCTCACTCAGGTGAATTCATTAGCTCAGAACATCTGAACTGACATATTCACCCCCAAATTTATGATGATGTGAAGCACTTGCAGTCTACTCCCTTTCTGAAATTTCACTATTTGAAAAGCAAAATATTCCTTCTTTCTTTTATAAACCCAGAATAGGGTTAAAGTTTATTTTCTGTTCCAAATAACTTAGAGAAGTTGAAGTCTGCTTCCAGCCTGTCTCTATATGTCTAACAAAGCATTAACAGAACTACTTCCTGAACTTCATATTTTCTTAGTTTTAACATCTTAAAACCAGATTACAAGCTCAAGGATCATAATCATAGCCTTGGTACTTCAGCCTAGCTTCTTTTACCATATGAAATTAATATTGCTTGAGAGCCATGTATAGTGAACAGCAAAGATACCAAACCATTGCCCCTTTTTCTGTTGCAGCATTGTATTCTGAAATCAAAATCAACACAACAGCTTTCACAGCTAATGGTCTGTTCTGGTGAGCACTGCTCTGTTCCTGTAAAGATCTGTGCATAAGGCACAGCAAACAAGTCTCATGAGAGCAGGTGAGGTTTGTCAAAGGCAACTCTTGTTCTAATTGACATTGCATTCTGTTGCCGACAGAGGAAGGCTAAAGTTCTGATTAATTAATCTTCCTTTCACTATAAACACTGTCTTTTTCCCTTGAAGGGCCATTCAATCTAAAAAACCAATGGCCCTTGGCAGTACTGGTTATTCTAATGTGGTCAGTAAATATGCAAGAAGGCTTTGACTTGTAATTTCTCACTGCATTTTCTGCTCTGTCTGGACTCTGCTCAAGGAATGAACAAAAGCACAGAGTTTCAGCAAGTCAATAACTGATGTATTTACAGAAATGAACAGCTCTGTTCTCTGATCTGTTTTTTGGTCTCTGAACAGGCAAACAAATAAGTGGGAGTTTTGCCTGTGTAATGAATTTAGGAAGCCTTCCAAAATAGGAATAGGATGTGTGGAGAGCAGCAGTGCAATAAATAGCCATGTTTCTTCCCCCTCCAATTATCTACAGAGAAAGAACAGAGATGGGACTAAGCAGCAGAATTCAAGTTTCAAATCAACAACAGAATGAAAATATTTGGATACACTTTATTTCTGACCTCTGAACCTCAAAAAGCCAGGTACAAGCACTACATATGGAAACTGAGAGAAAGGCCATCATTATTTTTTTTTAAGTCTTAGAAGCATTTTAAAAGCTACTTAATATTAATTTAAATTATTCACAACAGAACAAATTGAGATTGTTCCGTATTCTGCAAATGGCAGATGTATAGAATTTGTAAAGAGAAATTCCAGATGGGCAGCTAAACCTTTTTTGAGTTGCAATCATATTTTGTCAATATTTACCATTTCCCAGATCACTGGCTTTTTCTTGGGTTTTGTACTCTCTTTGTTTAGCCACTGAAAAAATACTGCGCAGTGAAACTGTTCATTAATCCCTGCAAACATGTTCTTGAAGAGAATAAATAAGGAAAAATGCTATTTATTAGACGGACAATCATAAGCAACATAAATTGGGCTTGAGGGAGAGTATAATACAGAACTATAGTCTCCTTTATCCTAAGTAAAGACCATTAATTATGGGCTCTAGGGTAAATTTCTAGGACTCTTGTGACCCCAGCTTGTTTTCCCCTAAGCTTCTATGGCAAGCACAAGAAACCCTAAGCTCCATTTTCAGCTGAAATTTGTCTTTCCTTCGGCTGGAAATGAGTGGAACCTAGAACTCTGTCTGGCTGAGAAGATATAAATGTCTGTCTTATTGATCCCCTTGATATTTGGTTTTGATCTGGACACTGAACAAGCCCAAATTGTTTGGGTTGCATTGCCGTTGTTACATTGCCTTAGTGAACAAGAATTAGATGCAAGTTAAGAAATTTGTTACTTTGTTTAATGACACAGTATCCACAGTGGTGCCAGTGATTTAAGGTAAGGAATTGCTCAATGCTAACCTTGTCAATCCAATGTTTTCATGTTAAATACAGGTAGCTAATCCTGGCCCTGAGTGAAGATGTCAGTGCTGTGCCACACAGAGAATCCCTCCAGACTGGATCTGGACACTTACTTGCACATAATCTTCAGATAATACCTTCCTTTCCAGATGATAAACTTCATAAGGTGTTCCACAGTGCATGACAAGCCTGAGCACGCTAGCCCTTAATGGGAGGGGAGGGCTGCTTAAAGCAAGAATTTGATTGTTTGGAAAAAAGCTTTTGGCCCAAACTGCATGACACGGTCCATTTACATCATGAAATGCTGTATTAAATCTGAAAACACATTATCTTACCCACTGAGCAGTCTTCTATTAAGTATACTGTGAACTAGTCGATATATTTGAAAAAACAATGCAGTGAATAGAGTAGACCTTGATTTTACACTGTCCTGAGAGACATCTGAAATCTCTCTGAGATCAACACTTTGAACAAAAAAACACTGATTTCAATGGGACTTATGGAATTATAACCTCATATGAACTCTGTGTAACAGACAGATTGAAGTATTTGGGACCTGCATCTGCCAAAATACAAAGGGCAGTGGAGAGTGTGGTAAATGCTATCAAGGAGTTTAGGAAGCAGGCATCCTTTTATCTTTTGCACATATTCTTGGGCTGGTTGGGCAAAGCACTAATGTGCTGTCTAGACATTTATATAGAAGCTGATTTGGTTTGTAGAAGAGTGAGCTACATAAATGACTAATTACCCTGTATCTTTCATGAGCCATCTTCAACTGCCATATATTTTATTGAGATGAGCATATTAAGAGGCATAAACTCTATATGGTAAACCCTGAAATGTCCCATGTAACTTAATTTTCATAGATAAGAAATGCAAAACAGTCTTTCCAGCGTACCATGACTTCCTTCAGGAAGTAAATCCATTAGAAAATGAAAGCTTTCTAATGCAATGACAGGGCACACAGTCTCATCATCTCCTTGTGGGACTGGCACTCACAAATTATTGTTCCAGCTGCCACCAGGCAGCTCTCTTTATCAGATCTAATTTACTCATTTTTTATCAAGCCATGTGAGACACATCTTAATCATGAAGAGCAAGATTTATCTTACCTAATGTCAGTTTTCTGAGGTTAGGCAGATGGTACTATCCTCCAGGCAATGCTCAGAGTCAGAGGAGTGGGGCTTCTCTGAGATACCCATCGTGGGATTGAGTCCATGACCCTTCAGGGCCTCCCATCTCTTGCTGCTATCATGGGATCACAGACATTTGGCTTAAACCTTGGTTTTAGCCTTCTGAAGTGGGCTGGGATGAATCCCGTGTTTCTTTCTCAGAATACTAATGACAGAGGTGAACCAAGGTTTTTGAATTTGAAACTGGAGGCTCAGTTTTCTCCCAGATGATGGCTATGTGATGCCTTTATTTTTGTTAAGTCCATTACAGAGAGAGGATCTCACAGGTATTTAGATTGGTACTAAACTCAGTCAGGTGCAACTGAAGAAAATGTCCCTGTGAGATACCAACCACCCAGTTGATATAATTGACTGATCCTGAATGCAGTGAAAATATTAGACACCAATACAACATTTGCGAGTTTGCTGCTCTAATGGCTGGCAAACACAAAATCTGACATGAGAACAATGCTATCAACTTGAAAACACCTGATTTCCCTTATTGTCAGCAGAAGGTATTCCAAACGGGATACTTTGTATTTATCTGATGCTTTGCAACACAATTTTGAATACAAATAGATTGAAATAGCAATGACATGAAGGCCTTCAGATAGTTGTCCAGATCATGTTGGGTAACTCAGAGACAGCTGAGATGAGAAGATGGTTGAATGAGAACATGAAAATATGTTTAGTTTAAATATTAGATATGATTTTCAACAGGGACTTGTTGAAATCACGCTCCATCTCACCTTCCTTACATAGTCTCCTGCTTGAACTTTGTTGTGCTCTTGAAACCAAACAGGTTGAAAGTTTCTCTAAAACACAAAGATTCAACAGCACTCAGAGATGCTGCGATTAAGAAGGAAAGCAGTGCACAGTAGATAATGTTACATCACCACCCTGAATTGTTAATGCCTTGTTAATACATATATTAAAATATGAGTTTATGCTTCATAATACTGGTTAGGCTAAATATATTGTCATCAGGTTTTATTATTCCCAAATAGAAAGCTTTGTGTATTAAAAGTAAATGCATGCATTATACTAAAATATATGTGGGAGTAAACTGACCAGCTTCAGTAAAATTACACAAATTGACCTCATTGTTAGTCAAGGCATCTTCCCCAAATGTTCTTTTCTTATATTTTCCATTTTCCTTTCCTGTAAATCAAGTTAATCCAAATATAAATAGTGTAAAATATAACAAATAACTGCTGTGAGGTCAGAAGTGGGTCAAAGAAGGATAAAGAATTAATCTCAAGACCAAAGGCCACTGTATTTCAGATACGCAGCTTATAAATGGAGGAACACTATAAATTTTAAAATAAAATTGGCAGGCTGAGGCTAGTGTGATTGACATCCTTTTCTAGTCACCACAGTCTGAATTCAGTTTGCTGCTATGCATGTCCATGTTTGAGAAACACTACTCAAGTGAAAACACAACATACTACATGGGAATTGATTAATTGTCATCGTCATTAATTGTCATGCATTAATTTAATTAATTTAATGAATTAGTTTGATTCAAATTAATGGATTTTCCTTATTTTTCTGGGCTAAATAGCAGTCTCTATTCATTATAATATTCCAGAAAAGTACATCCAAATATCACTTAACTATAGAAAGATTGGTTTCACCTAACATTCTACAGCTCCCAGTAGCTGGAACACCTATCTCTAATACCGTGACAAGACATACAACTGCTTTTACGTATACTAGTATCAGGAATTCCTAATATGATTCATCTACAAAGGGTAGCTCTGAATACCTGCTGATGCAATATAATAATCTTAGAAATTTGATTAAACCTTGTTAGTGGCAGAGTCCTTCTTTTTTACATACTTATCACAGCCCAGTATTGGCTGTCCTGCTAAATGTGATACCTCTTCTTCTCAGCTTGTTGTTTGAATTTTCGTCCTGTTTAGATGTTCAGCTTGAGGACAGTAACAGCAAACACAATGAAAGTACAATACTGCTGGAGCACTGCTTACACAGTCTGCCCAGGGGACAAGCCACAGCAAGGTATTCTAGCCCAAGTCAATGGCTACAGATTGATCCTAAGGAAGAAAATGAAAAACCGCTAAAAGGCTAAAAATCCAATCTGATGTTCCAGTACCTGTCCAAATACCTATACTTTAATAACTTCAATTATGGAGGAAATGAGAGCATTAGAGAAAATGCTGCCTTGCCTAACGCAGCCTCTTCTTCCTCAAAAAGGCAATCCCTTGACTTTCAGGACTCTGAGATTCTTTAAAAGAGTTAATGTCCTGTGATTTACCTCACACATCACTGTATGGACAAAAACTTCTACATCCTCTAATAAGCTGCTACTCTAAGTTTTGTGACAAACTTCACAAGGAAATTTCAGAAACTTATCTACTTTTCATCCTTCCTGTGTTGTGCAGCAGGCTCAACTAAGTCACAGTTAAGGCCATATCCAGAGAAAGCTATTTCTTCTGCTTGATTTTAAACTCTGGGTTTTAGAGGCTTAGCTATCTCTCTAAATGAATGGTGATGACCAACCCTGGAAAAGAAGCCCCAAATGAATGGATTTCAGCACAAGAATACCAAAACTTCACGTGACAGAAGGACTACTTCAGAGCTGGGGCCTGACATTATTCCACTGCTGTCAGACGTCTCCACAATTACAACTCCTTTTTGCAGCTGAGATGATCCTGTCCAACTGGAAGGTCCTTCTAGAACTAAAAGAGAGTAGTCATGGATAAAGCACAGGGTGCCACTGTTTGTCCAGAAGGTGAAGGCGTGGGGATTTTTTTTGGCAGAACATACCCAGCAGAAGAGATGTTGGACCCACTGGACCCTTTCCAGGGATCTTTATTAGCTTCTCCGTAAAGAACTGTCAGACACAACTCGGCTCTAAACTGGCTCCAGGTCTAGTGCTGGCTTGGCTACTTTTTAATGACAAAAAGTACTCTACCAGTGTGGAGAATGAGCAGGAACATTTTGTTTCACCCACTCTAGTGTGAGCAAGTAGCCAGCCCAGTGTCTGTGGGACTGAGATTCTTCTGCCCAAGCAGTGAGAAGAAGCAACCAAGATTTTGTGAACAATTTGATATGCTTCAGATTACTGGACTGGACACTTAGATGATTGAAATCAACATAAACCAAGCTGATATTTTTTGGTCAAGGTGTACCATGCAAGTATGCAGTCCATTGTGTTTTCCAATACTGAAATATCTGAAGTAAAAGGATTAAGGTATTTGTCATCTTGGTGTCTCAGCCCAATTAGCTGCACAGTCCTGACAGAGTTATAGAGAAATTTCTTTTTTGATCATTAGGTGCTAGACATAAGAGCAAATGCCATTTTTGAAAGTGAAGATGAATATATATGAACTACACAAACAGTTCTGAGAATTTATATAGTACCACAGAACATTTCTCCTGAATTCTTATTTAGGAATTAGGGTTTGCCACGGTGACTGCGCCCAGGTGCACTGGCTGACGTCCATATGAGCAATTACATTCAGCTCAAATTCCTCTTTTCAGAAGAGCAATGCACTCTCTCTTCATCCTGAAACATTGTATGGTGGTGGTGCCTATTATTTCAAAGATGCACCCAGCCTCAGAGACACCTGTACTTTATTGATAGCTGAAAAAATCCTTGTACCCACAGCTCATATTCTCTTTCAGACTCTGCTCTAATTCACAGACCAGACTTGCTATTGCAGGTCTTGTGTGAAAGTGCTTACCCTCTTTTGCAAACCGCTTTGAGAAACACAGAAGAGCAAGTGAGTCATCTGGGTGACAGCTAGTCCTTCCAAGCAATAAGAAACAAGTACAAGGGGAGGGAAAAAGAGCCCAAGATCATAACAGCCAGCTCCTGTGTCCAGAAACATCTCTACAATATCCCTTTCTAAGCTTGTCCAGAACAGTAGAGAATAGCTCACATCTGCCCCAGCCATCAGTCAGTGAGATGTGCACAGAGCCTTAAAATACATTGCTTTTCCCAAAGACAAAAAATTTACCTCAGTCCTTTTTCATGTCTAATATTCTACCTGTAGTAAATACTGTGTAGTATCCTTATTAGTCAGCCGACCACTGCACTAGACAAACTGTGTTGTCACTGATGTGTGAGAACTTGCAAGGACTGGATATGTGAAAAGTCAGAAGGTAAGACAAGAGTATGATACAAATATGATCTTACCATTCATCACTGTTCTCTTTTTAAGTCTTTCACTTTGATTTGTCATCCTCCTTCCCTTCTTTCTTCCTCAGCTTTCTGTCTCAATGCTATCAATTCCTTTCTTGGTTTCATTACCAAGAGAGGTTTGCTTATAAATCCATTAAGTGTCTTAAGATGTTTAGTCACAAGGTGTGGAAAAGGACACTTTGTTTTGTCATGGAAGTAGCAGCACTGTGCACTGGTATCTGATGCTATGCCATTTAAAACAATGGGCACGCCTCTATTCTCTTCTTTAAATCACTGTTTTCCATTTTTTAGTGGAAAAGTTTTTCCTTTTTTCTTTTGCCTTATTTCATGTCTGAACCTGGTTCAACATCTTTAAAACTATATAAAGGCACTGCCAAATTCTATTCCAATAAATGACTGGCTGCTAGTAAATCATGACATATTTAATTTTTACTTCATTTGGAATTTATTAGAAATGCTATTACTACCCATGATGCCGTCAGGGACAAAAAAAGATTTTTATGAGAAAAACATACAGGAAAAGTTGTTCCTACACAAAAAAACTATGAACAAATATCTTTATTGTATTATCATCCAACATATGGGAGGGGAAAAGAAATACAATCATGTATGTGCCAAACAGAAAACTACTAATTTGGTTAAAGGGGAAAAATTATTTTCAGACTTCTGACAAGATTTTACAATTAACAAAGAAATGTGGAATTAAATTAAATAACACTCAAAAAATTGCAATTTTGCTACTTTTGTCCTTATTGTTTATTCCTCCTAATAGTCCTGTTTACTCATTTTTTGCCTCTTTTGATCTGACTTGATGGAGTTGCCACCCCTTCTCTGGCTTTCATTGTAATCTCACACTTGGCCAAAGAACAGTGGAAATGAACAAAGCTGTTGATATGTAAATAACAGCTTTGAAGATAGAAGCACCAGATTGTTCCTAAAAAGAAAAATGCAATTGCCTTTTTTAAAAAAAAAACAGATTAAAAAAAAAATCCTGATGTATAATTCAAATGGTGCCTGAAATCAAAGATTCCATTATCTCTGAAGAATAATCATTTCAGTCAAACCAGGTATTTCTAGAGAGCCGAGGAAATTGTATTAAGAGTTCAAAATGTTACAGTCTAAATGTTGTTGACAAAATTGCTTATTTCAACCCTATTTCACTTTCCATGTATTACAAGTACCTTTTAGTAGGACATTTTAAGAGATGGGATGATTTTCCCCTGCATAGAAGCAACTGAGCGCCAAATTCTATGCCTCAGCTCCTGTAGGTGGTATCTGAATCACAGAGTCACAGCGCTGGCGGTCGCCTGGTCCAACCCACCCTCATCATGCAGGGCCATCTAGAGCCAGTTGCCTGGAACTATGTCCAGAAGGCTTTTGAAGACCTCAACAAGGAGGACCTCCACCACTTTCTTTGGCAATCTGTGCCAGAGCTCAGTCTGCGTCACAGTGAAAAAGTGTTTCCTGATACTCAGAGGGAGCCTCCTGTGTTTCAATTTGTACCCATGTACAGTTTCTCTGATCCCAGAGAGAATCTCTCCTGATCACAGAATTCATGATAAATAGGCATCAAACTCACTGAAATCAAGTCAATGACTTCAATATTTATGGGTTTCTGTACAACTAGAAGGATGAAATTAGGTCCATTTTCCCGCAAGTACTAATGTAGTTTGCATTGGTAAGACCATATTTCTGTATGAAGTGTGTTCATGGAATGATTTATATGGCTTTCACTATCCAGTGAGATACGCTAATGCTTTAGTCTAAATATGCAGTTGGTGGTGTGTGGATAATTTGCAGATTATGAGTTGCACATGCATAAATATGATAGAATGAGCCTTAATAACTGAGAAGGGCTTCATGCAAAACAGCCTCAGAAAGGAGTAATTGTGGCTGAGGCATTGCTCCAGAACACCCAAGAAGAGCATTATTGATTGCCCTTGTGAATAAACAGGATTCAGCAATTATTTATTTGAACTACCCAAAAGGAAAAAAGTGTCCTTTTTTAAAATCTTGATACCCAATAATGAATGAGCATATCTGCCTCATCTGTTGACTAAGAGTCACATAAGGTGTCTTCATGTGCCAAAGTGTGTGTCAAAGACTCTTTCCCAGTGTTCAGAAACAGTCATATTTTTACCTTTTGGAGAAAGCCATGGGGAAACTCAGGAGAATCTCAGGTGAAGTTCAGGTATTTCACAAATTATACAGAGGCCTCTGCTAAATATCCCAGGTTGCCTCTTCTTCAGGACACTTTGATGTTGACAGTTTGATGTGTTATTGATTCTGTCCACATTCTGAAAACTGGCAAAGTGATGCTGACTTCTGCTTTCCAAAAGGTTACAGTTCTACTTGATGATAAATGATGGGTAAGCACTGCCGTTAATAAACAGTCAAGGTGTCGGATGGACAAAGGTCAATGAAAGTAAATAGCACATACTGCCTGATTAAGTTGGTCCCAATTCAGAATTAAAGGGATATAAAATTATCTGCTCTTATCTGGCATGTAGACTTATTAACTACATTTATTTCAAACATACAGATATAGAAAAGAAATACTCTACAATGCTTGAAATCTGCTTTTTCTTGTTCTTAGTGACTATCAGCAACATGAGACTATAGCATTGTCATGGTAAGCAGCAATATAAGTTGGGTTTTTTCCCACAGTGTTCCTTTTAATATGAAAATAAGATATTTTTGTAGTCCTCAGTACAAGTAGATGAAAAAGAGACAGGTCCAGGAAGAAAAGCAGCACAGTTTTTCCCAAAAGGATGTGGTGAATTAGAAAGACTTATAAGCAAGAAAAAGAAAGACTGAATTGAGAGCATTTCCAAGAAAGTGAACACAAACAGTAGAGCAGGAGCACAGGGTAATGTGGGAATACCTGGCTGCCAGGTTGAGCCTGAAAAGTTAAGAGAAGAAAGTAGAAGCTCATTTTTGCCCTTGGATCCATAGACACAGGAGCATGGGAGTATCTGCAGCCTCAGAACAAAAGGAACCTAATGCAGACAGGACCCAGCTAGGTTTGATACCCAAGGCTCACTGTTTACCAGTGGGAAGATGAACAGAAAAATGTAGGGATGGAGTACCTCTCTTATGAGGGAAGGTTAAGAGATTTGGGATTGTTGAGCCTGGAGGAGAGAAGACTTTGGGATGACCTAATCACTGCCTTTCAGTTTTGGAAAAAAGCCTACAAGAAAGATGGAGAGAGACTTTTTACAAGGGTATATAGTGATAGGACAAGGGGGAATGGCTTTAAACTTTAGATTAGGTATGAGGTAGAAATTCTTTACTGCAAGGATGGTGAGGCACTGGAACAGGTTGCCAAAAGAAACTGTGGCTGCCCCATCCCTGGAAGTGTTCAAAGCCAGGCTAGATGGGGCTTTAAGCAACCTGGTCTAGTGGGAGGTGTCCCTGCCCATGGGAGGACCTAGGTGATCTTTAAGGTCCCTTCCAACCCAAACCATTCTATGATTCTGTGATTTGTGAAGTCATCAAGGATTTTTCCCTCTGGCATATCTAGCACTGACATCCAAGACAGTTGTCCTTCTTTCAGGCGGTGCAGAGATTTGCATTCACTGTGGACTTCCTTGGCCCTCTGTGTCCATCCCCTGAAGCAGTTCAGAAGGACAATCCATCTCCGTACAGGGGACAAGGCCAAGGTGGAAACGACCATATGCACATTCTGCAAGAGGCTTTTTGGACCAGAGCATTCGATTACACTTCTGTCTGAAGCTGCTGCAAAACTACGTGCTCAAGTGCCAGGCTGAATCATTCCCCTGAAATGAATTCTCCATGTGAGGCAATTCAGCAACTCTCTAGTGGGGTGTTGGGTTTTCTTATCTTGTCCTTGTTCTATAAGAATGCCCTTGGCCACTACCAAGCAGTTTAAAAAGGAGAAAAACACTTCTCACAGTGTTCATTTGACTGAAACTGGAATTAAATGCTATTCTTCTCACCTCACAACCTCCCTATTGTATCCAAGTACAGGGTAAAAATAAAGCATATGAAGGCTATGCCATCCAATGAAGAAAAAAGGTGAGGTTTTAGAAATTTCAACTTGCTCCCTTTTTTCTAGCATGAGTTAAAAAAGGCTTAAATCACTGGCCTCTAAACTCATCCACTCACTCCTAGTAAAAAACAAAGTATATTTCACGGCATATGCTAGCAATAATCCTGTTTACCTCTGAGTAGACTGGAAGATTAAAGTTTCTGCCAATCTACTGAGTGAACAGTCCGGCTGCAGCCGTCTGTATATTCCAAGGCAATCAAAGCTCACTTTTAATTAAAGCACAACGTGGGCAAATAACTTGTGGAGACTGTTATTAGTCACACATTAGATTGCCCCAGAAACTGCACAAATTTAACCTAAAAACAGTGGTTTAATTAAACAGTAACCATACAACTTTAGGCACACTGTGGATGCCTAAGGATGTCTGTGGATGCGTAACACAAAAGAATCTCGGTTCTGATGTGGCCTTCCATTCTACTATGAGATCACATTTGCTACTACTATGAAGAAAATTTTGCATGTATTTATTTATTTTGATTCACCCCAAAGCAATCTCTCTTATGGAAGCTGGGATCTGGAATATCACCCATTAGCACCAACATGATGATATAATGCAGAGAGAATACAGTCATTTGTAGTGAAGGATTTCAAAATACTTAAAAGGTGTTCATCAGAAGCCTTTACACATTTTTAACTGTGTATCTGCAGCA
The DNA here is from genome assembly GCA_013397895.1 of Origma solitaria. NCBI lineage: Eukaryota > Metazoa > Chordata > Aves > Passeriformes > Acanthizidae > Origma > Origma solitaria. Next base: position 1,080,443 of record VZRL01002880.1, read on the forward strand.
GCACATCTATGAGATTTTTATTCTTGATTCAATGGATTTTCTAGTGTACCTACCATCGGTTAACTGAGAGGAAAAATGTCTAAGATTCGAAACATACTTATGCTTTGAATGTAAATCTTTCACAAAAAACCCTTGCAAGGACCAAAAATGGTACTTCTTATTTATTTAACCTGATTCTAATAACTGGGGGAAAAAAAACCCCAAAACTACAAGCCCACTAGTGCCACTTAGCATTTGAAGAGAGCCTTTTGTGAACCTTGCTATTAAAACGGCCATGATAGTAGGAAGCAACTATAATTTAGCTATGAATCACAGAGCTATTCACGAGAAGACTCTTAGCAAAGACAAAAGCCCTGCTGTCCATTATAAACCCGTGAATTGCCTTCAGATAAATGCAGCTTGTCCTTCGATGTAAAGCTACTCGTCGCAATCCAGCCAGCAGTCTCCATTGTTCACCCTAATGAAAATGCACTCTGGAACAGAGAAACTGTCTAATTCATTACAGCAGAGACAATTTTTTTCCACCAACTGCTTTGTACTGAAAAATTTAAAAATCCCCAGTGAAAGCAGAAACAGACTTTATTTTTTTTCCACACAAAATTTAACCTTTATTTGCAAATGGCAAAACCCCGTTTTTCTTTAAAAAAATAAATAATAATGGTGTTCTTTTTGTGTTTATTTAGCAGAAAGGTAAATCTCAAAGAGCTTTCCTCTATACCATCTTTAGAAAAAATCTCTTCTTTCTGAGTTTTATGCATCTACAGAGGCTTTGAACAAGAGAAGGCAATTCCTTTGGCTACATTTATCTTCCTCCAGACTCCTTTCAGTTCACATTTGTCAAATACTTGTTAATTGCTACTAAAGATGCTGTATTAGGAATGCATTTAATTTACCTATTGAGCTTGGAACTGCAGTATAGAAAGTGTGTCTATGGATATGCCACTGTAGAGTAGCAACAATAGCTTTGGGCTACAGCTGCTAAAAATAACTTGCTCTGTGCTGCAACTCAGGTATGAGAGATTCAGACCATTCATAAGAACTGCAATTAAAAGCATCAAATGGAATGGAAATACCCTCCTCCATCACTCTGGCAATTCCTTTTTGATGAGCCTATGGAGTGGTGGACTTTTCCTCTTGTTTTGTGTGTATGCTGTTTTATGAAAGGCATGGCATTTCTTTTGATTACTTTACTGGGAACCAGTATTTTTAGAGTTGAAAAAGAGAAGTGGCATAATTTTAATTTCAGGCAGACAGCAAGGAAAAAGAAAAAGCATTTTTTCAAGGACAAGCAATGTTAAGACTGCTGGCAATTTTTAAAAAGGCAATTAAAACAGTAGTTTTCATAATAAATAAAATCCCTTCATCATTTATATAAAATGTGGCCTCCCGCATACATTTAATTAGCATATTTTCCTTCGCATAGTCTCTATGGGCATGGTTGACCTACTCTTACCAAAGCACACATCTTTGAAAAGCAATCCCACTGAAGCTGAAGAGATTGATCATGCAAATAAATCTCCCATCACCTGGGCCTCAGAATAAACACTGCACTGTGACAGTCAGAGAAGAGCTAAAACCCTGCCTGGCAACCTTGCTGGGAAACTGGCTCTCAGGGAACCACGCAAAACCAGAGGCAGCAATATGGACCACACGCTGGGATGGCTCAGGGCATGGCGACAGGGGCTCTGCTCCTCAGCTTCCTCCTTTCTCAAAAGCAATCCTGAAAGGCACGTGGCTGGTGTGACTGGAGCAGCTGCTGACCGGCAGCAGCTTTGGCTACTGACTTTGCAAGGAGAGCTGGACAGAGCCCTTTTCCTGCACACTGACCAGCACAGGCACTCGTGGGAGTGCAAGTTGCTCCTGTTCCACCACTGGCAGCAGCATTCTGGGGAAGATGCCAGCCAGGGACTGTGCCAGGGCTGGTGGGGCACTCAGGCCCCACGTCCTGCACAGGGGGCAGGCAGAGGAGCACCCATGGCACCTGGCCACCTGTCCAGCCACCTCTCTACCACCCAGGCCACAGGGCACTGCCTGCGCTGGAAGGAAGAGGTTTAAATTAGCTCCAGGAGAGCCTGATTTATTTGCCCCAGCACTCAGGTTCCTATTTACCTGTTTTACCTGTGCTTTGCCCCTTCTCTGCTACTTACAAAGGGGAGAGAGTGCCTGAATAGTGGTGGCAGCTGTTGCTCCACTGTTTTCTTCCTCAGGATATCCACTCTGTAAAGGGGAAGGGATCATCTCTGCTCCGTTTTAAGCAGCAGCAGCACACAGGCAAAGGCTCACCTGTTCCAACAACACCAATGATCTAATCGGGAATGAGTGCCAATAAAAAACAATCCTTTTTTCTTTCTTCCAGTTGGAACAAACTGAACAACATCTTTCCCCTCCCTTAATTTTGTCCTGCCAAAGAAAAACAAAACAACTTCCTTATCAAAATGTTTTTGGGTCAAAACATCTCTTCAATCTGAAGCAAAATGTTTCATCCTGTGCCAGACATACAAAACCCAAAAGGGAATGGATGCAGCATCTCCACCACTGCTTCCTTATTCCAGAGAAACCAGCAATGGGGACACTTCTGGGACCTGAACTCTAGGCTCTAGACCCATTTCTGACTGAAGGGCTTCCAATTGACACTTCTTGTGAAATGAGGCAGACACTGTGCGATGCCATTCTCATGCTCTTGACAGTGAATGCTTTAATATTTATATTACTATGTTACAGAGAGGTAAATATTGAGGAAACATATATTGGGATTTTTTTTTAATCCTGATGGTTTAAGGCACTGGTGAGACAAGAGAATTATAGTTTGAATCAATACAGGCAGCAATGAACACAGCTCTCCTATATTTTGCTTGATTAATGACATTAATCACTGGACACTGAAAAACAGAAGGGACATTGACTGTCCCTCTGTCAATATATGATGATTCCTCAACAGGCTAACATGTTTACCACTGAAAGTACTTGGCAAGTTTGATCTAAGTCCATGTAGATTTTGAGCTGTACAAAACCACGGTTTGGCAAATTTTCTATTTGTACTACTTGTAAATTTAAATCCTGTTTTGCAATACTGTTGTGCAAGAACAATGATTTATAAGGAGTCATTCAAAAAATAAGCCATATATTTATTCATTTTTAAAAAAAACTGAATGCATTTTGCATGCGAAATATTTCCTGTCTTAAATTCATTGTTTTCCATACTAATCAGTACCCAGTATATTCAGCATATTCAGACTGATATATCAGGATGATAGTGGTTTAGTACAAGTACTAAATTATTCACGTGAAAACATATGCTGCACTAACACTGCCAGAGTGTTTATAAGCAATATGTCTAGGGGAAAAAAAAGAGAGAGAAGAGACAAGAATGATCCACAAATTAAAAACAAGAGATCTTGCAAAATTATCATTAATAAGATGTAGTAGTATGTTAATGAAAATTGTTGATTACACCAAAATAGGAGGTAATGTCCATTAGGTAAGAATTAAAATATCACATTGGAAAGAGTGCTGCTAATGAAACAGGGATTGCACAAAAGGGAATATGCCAAAGCTGAAGGTTATGTTCATGAGCTGTCTGTATGGTCACATAAAACACGGGTCAGGTAGAAGAGCCTGTGACATACACACGTAAGAAACAGCCAGTGGGCAGAAGCAGTGACACTGAGAAATAAAGGGACACATTCAACGTTGCATCCCAAGCCAGGGAAAGCACCAAAAACACAGATCCATGCAGTGTCTGGCAGTGTGTTAGCATCTCAGCACAGTGCTTTTTCTGACGATCACACTGCTGTTACAGGACAAACAGACTCCCTTGCAGATGGCACCATGCACTCATAAGTTTCCTGCCCAGGAACAGTTCTTAGACAGACATATATCAACTTCCAAAGGAAAAACACTGCCAGGGTCATCTGTTTTTCATAGTTATCATGTAGTCGGGGAAAACATCTGAGAGTATTTTGTGTTCTTTCTAAACTCTCCAATCTATCTTTTACAAGAACTTTTAAGGTCAGCAGAGAGCAACACGTGCAGCAAACAGATTTACGGGGCAGATTAGCTAAGTGACCTCATAAAGCGAACAAAGCATGCTGCTCTTTCAATCGGCATCTTTTTAAATCTGTTAACTAACACTGAAATATTTGCTTTGACACGAGAGTTTGCTGCAAGTGTTTCCATGGTAATTCTTGGCCTCTCAACTGTGGGGACAATTTCAGCTAACTCCAGCAGATACAATGGGCTTAAGGATATCTTCCCAGATAGCCTGCAGACTATTTTCTGCACAGACCTTGGGAAGACCTGCAGTACAGATGGGGATGAGAAAAAGGGTGGTCAGCACCCTCAGCAGGCTGCGAACCCCAGAAGGGCCAACGGTGCTAAGGGCAAGGGGTGCAAATGTTCCTTCCCACCGGTAAATCTATCCCCAAACTGGATGCTGCTGAGATTAAAGACAGGAGATGCCGGATGGTGTTTCTCCCACATTCTCCTGAACTCTATAGCTGTAGCACAGCTCTCAGTCAGTGCAGCAGCTGGCTGCAGGCTCCAGCTGTGGGATTGCAGCCCGTTCTCTGCAGGCCCCTTGTGACCCAGCAAAACCACTGCTCCTGGACAGCCCTCTGCTACAGACAGCAGGAGGACATCAGGCCATGCGAGCAAAATCCGTTCTTCTAATCACTGACTGCCAGCTGATCCCACAATGAAAATTCTCATCCACCTTTCTATAACAGCTGAACTGCATTCACTTGTATTACTCCCTCCAGTACCTCTACAGTACAGATATATACAAACAACATCAGGGCTTTTGTTCGTGCAACTAATATGATTATATTTTATACACATTTTATACTGCAAACTGCATGCAGTCATGCTCCCACCTTTACCAAGAGGGTTTGAAATTTTTTTTCAAATTTCTTTTGAACTCAAATGATTTTTTGCAACCACTTATTAGGACCTGTGGCTTCTGCATTCTATTGTTTTCACATTGTTCTCAAGCTTATTTTGGCAGTTGATTATCGCAGAAGGGAGAGGAAAACTCTGGCTCCAATAAGATTAGAGGCTTGTGAAGTTCCTTCTTTGACTGTCTCACTGTACACCCATCACCCTCTGCTCTAAAGCAAGGGGTCATCTTTGCTGTAAGCAGATATATTGGCAGAATAGCTTGATTACAGGCAACAACACTACACTGACTAAGTCCATATAATATTAGAAGATCCTTAAGGCTCATTCCAACCGCCTAACATTCTATGAAATACATAAACAACAGGCCTATACATATTATGCATTTAATAGTACAACAATATAAATATTGGATCTATTTTGCAAGCTGCTATGTATGCTATATATAACATATCAGTAAGAAATCTATAAACATGTATAAAGATGTACAAACCTGTGTAAGTCTATATAAAAAGATTATGGAACACACTATGAAAGCAAAAATGCTTGTTTGCCATAATAATGAAGAGAGCAAACACACCCTTTCATAACATCTGTGATGCACTGTGGCACAGGAATAAGGATCCTCCTTACAAGCCTTTAAATGTTAATGATATAAATTGTCTCTGCTGCACCTTTGAGTGGTTTTATAGCTGCATGTCATCACGACATACAACACCTCCAAATTTCTATCAGCATATTTCATACTGGAGTTACTTGTATGTCCACTGGTTTCTGGTGTGTAGTACTTGGTCGTTCTTTTTTATTCTGTTATTTTGAATAGAGCAAAAGAAACTCAGAATGAAAGGCCAGGGTCAAGTCATACAAATATTAAGTGTGGGCTGCAGAGAGCATTTCCATTTTGCTGTCACAAGTCTGCTGCCAGTTAGCACAAAAGCACATTGCTCAAGCAAGCTTCACAGAGGTGACCTTACAGCTGTCACAGGTTCAACCTGCAGTTCTCAGTGATGGGATGTTTCTCTTTGTGGGGCTATTGGCACCCTTCACCTTTGGGCCTGCCCAAAACAGTGACACACAGTAAGGGAAGGGTCAGGAAATCACACCAGACCCACCAAAAGCAAAAAGTCTCCTGACATGTTTACTGACCTGAGCAGAGCCACAGTGTCAGCAAATGGGAGATGCTAATTGCTCTAATAAACCATCCCACGTGGTTACAGCTGCAAAAGGAACAAGTAGTCCCCACTTGGCTCCTCCATCATCCCACATGGCTCCCCGATGCTGGTCCCCAGCAACATATGCCACTCACCCTGCCAGTCCCCAGGAAAGGCACTCCGGGCCATGAGCGAGGGAGCACCCACCTGGCTGCAGAGGACTCTCAGAAAAAGGTTATACAGGGCAGGCCAAAACTCCACTCATACACCTGTCACTGATGAAGCCAAATTAGGGAGTTTCCTAAATCTCACCTTTCTTTTAGATTCTTCATTCTGATCTCTTTAATTCCACCGAGAGTGAATCATCTGTGATTTAATTCTGACCTTCACAGACAGTCCTGAATAATGTATTTATCAGAGATATAATCAAATATGGCAGCCAACAGGACTTCCTGGCTCCCTAACCACTTGTTTTCTCTTTTGTGGTTTTTTTTTTTGTGGGGGGTTTTTTGTTTAGTTGGTTTGTTTTGTTGTTTTGGTTTTTTGTTTCCATTCATTATGTAAATAGTTTATTTATGTCATTTTCTTGAAACAAGGATATTTTTTCTTTTATTCATCTCCAGACAGGAGCTATCACATACTAAATAAGTACTGAGTCTTAAGGTCTTACATGAGAAAAGTCTCTTGTAGGCTTCACTATGAGATTTGTATAACTCCTACAGAATTTTTAATGTACTTGTAGATTGACTTTTATCTCTGCTTTTAGCCTTCCTATGTAATTTGACTACTTCTATAAAACAAAAATGAAACTTCCAATGATCTTCAGCTGAATGTTTGAACCTTGCCATCATGCCAACATAGCTGTCTAAACTAAAGCTGATGCAATAGGAGGAAATAGGAAAACAAAAGACACTTGAAGATGATTATACTAGAGAAAGAGATATGAAAAAAAGCAGCATTATTTTTCAGGAAGTTATGCACTATGAAGAGCTATTACAGACAAAATGAGTTGCTGCTAGTTGGAAAGAAACAAGAATATTTCTGGTTTTGAGATGCACCATCATTTCCCACCATGACTGTTTTTACTAATATCTTTTAAATACAGGTAATTCTTTTTTCTCATTTGAAAAATATTTTATTTTAATTTTGCTTTTCTCTCCCTTGTGGTTCCAAGACAATAGAGAAATACGACAATGCATTTAATTAACTTATCATGTATGATATTTTCCATCAATAAAAGACCACAGGAATAACCACACCAAATTGCAGTCATTAATCATATTTCTTTCAGTCCTTTTGTCTTACCACTCATATATTGTCTTAGATTTTGCAGAATTTTACAACAGACACATGGTTTTTCATCTACCTGCTAATTTCACATTGAGAGATTCACTACAGTGACTATAGCAGCAGTTGTGTTTAATTAGAGCATTCTTGTCAGCTGCGGAAGGTAGGACAGAAATTATTGGGTAAAGTTTCCATATAATATGTCCCTGGTGGAGATAAGTGCTAATAACAATGAGAACCTCAATTCCCTACCCTAATCCCCTCTTCCTGGGCCTGTTTACTACTGAGAAGGAACTCAGTGGTAAAACAAACAACTGGTTGTCTGGGAAAACACCAGGAATGCATCAACCTGAGGATGTGCCAAAGGCAGCAGAGGATTTGGACTCTTTTCTGGCAGCTACTGTGGGCTGCTGATGTGGTCAGCAGGCTCTTGGGAGGAGTGGCTGTGCCACAGTGTCATCTGGGGTGCAGAAAACTCTGTATTCCTGAAGGTGCTAAACCTGTGTGTTCTGGGTGTTACAAATCAAAACCTAGCCCATGGCTCTGTGCATTAACCTTTTTGTTGGTGCATTGTACTGCATCCCTAAACTATTTATTAACCCTGGTTAAATTATTACTGGATCCCATCTGGCACTGTATTGGAGAATCTTTCAGCTTGTACTATTCACAGCCTTATGAAATCAAAATTGATTCAGCATACACACACATGTAGCTATGTGTACGTATGGAAATTTATACAGAAAAGTGATCTCTAAGCATCCTGTTTGAAGAGATAACGGGGTACATGTATGCATGCACTTGAACACATTTATGTGTTTGCATATAACACAGCATATAATGTGTTCACAAATACATATGAAAGACATAACTGTTTCAAAAAGTTAGTTTTTGCACTGCATTTTGTCTTTCATGGATGATTTGTTTTGTAACCGAGCAGTGAAGAATGGTCACAGCACTGGCTGAAAAAAATCACATCTACTTTAAAGTTATTTTAATCTGAGAAAGCATCGAATAGTGCTTTGGAGAGATGGGGCTGCTGAGGAGAGGACCCACACAAATAGAATGGTTAGAATATGGGTAACAGGGAAGACTTATTAGAGGATAACATGAACACACAAAAAAACCCCTCTCCCTTTCTCAGGAGATGCAATATCTCTGATGTGAGGATCACTGAATCCATGGTACTAAGAGAGACAGATATCTCCCTGAAAATGGAGAGAAAAGAGAGTGAAATGAAAAAGGCTTTGATAAAAAGATAAAAACCCTCTGTCCCCCAAAATATCATAACCCAATACAATTTCATGTTTCAACAAATATCATATGTGTCCTATTTGTCTAAGATTATTTGAGTTTTCGTAAGGGCTTTCATCCTTAGATGTTTCTGTTCAGATCCCTGAAAGTTCAGTCAACATGTATTAGTAGACAGAACTTGGTTTAGATTCAGACGTACACACCTCATGTTAATTCTTCAAATAAGGGTGAAGAAAGCACCCTTACTTATGACAGAAGCAAGATTTACTTAGTTATGGACTACTTCTAACATCAGATAGCAAAAAGAAAAATTAATGGATGAACATAGGGTACATTTTTTCCCAAATCTGTAATTTCAAGGCTCTGTTTTGTCTTTGAACACAACATATGATTAATCTCGGTGTAGGATTTACAAAATCCGCTTTTAGCCATAGGATATACTCAAAAAAGAGGAAGTAAAATGTGGCTTGTGCTAAACTTAGCATCTTTGGCAATTAATCAACTTTATTCATTGATTCAGTCAAGTGAAATAGTTTGCTAGATAAGTATAGGAATTGTTCCTGCAATTTTGAATACTAGTACATACCCAGCCAAATGGGCTTTAGGATAAAGAAGTCAGGGTGATTTATTTGTAATCCCTTTAGTTGCTTTTTTATTTGTTCTTTCAGATTGCAGAGAGTAAAGAATATCATACTTACCCAAACCCTTGGATTATTTCCATGCAGAAGATTTGACCTTAATGCTCTGTCTGTGTGTGTAATAAAATCAGATGGGTTCAAATGATCTTGGTATAGTGACGCATTCTTGACACTGTCTACTTATTTTAAGCATGCAGTTCTAGTAACTTATGCCCTCTCCTTCTCTGCCAGCCCATGATAGTGCTCATGTTAACCTTTAATAAAAGGTGACATTATGGCAAGTCTTGCCTATACTGAAAGCATGACGAGCAGGAGAGTGAGCTGGTCAAGCTCCCTTTCACCACTTTCAGGGTGTCTGAGCTATGTTTTTACTTCAGCATCTGCCTGCAGATGTATTTCAATTAGAACTAAACGTGGAAGGGAACTTTCAATCCCACATCGTATATGCTTCACCAAGGAGGAACCCAAATTTCAACATCCCATTGGGAACAGTTCCTTGCCCAATGCAATCCCTACCTTTCATCTGCTCAGACCCCAACCCCACTCGCTGCATCTTTCTTGTGCCATCATTATGACATTTAAGAGCCCCGAGCAGAAAACCTCAAGAGATCTCTCATGAGACCACACTGAGGAAATGCACAGTCCTAATTGCTACAACATTCCTCTCATCTATTTGGGGTGTGCATAAGGGATGAATGGAGTACCCAGGGCTTTAAAATAAATTTCATGCAGAATAGAGTACGAGCTTTTAAAGGAGGAGAGGTAAGAGAAACCCAGTTAGTCCAAAAAATATAACTGGAAATAATGTTAAAGGAATATAATGTTATTCTGCATAATGCAAAGGATGAGGATGTGAATGAAAACATACTAAGAATTTTTCTATGCACTGAATGGAACACCTAATGTGATAATTAACTTTAAAACCTGCTTTTAGCAGAAGTAAGCAAAGACCATCAAGTTTAAAGTAAGCTCAATCCTAGAAAAGACAAGCATCATCTCCCAGTGTCATATACTGAAAAAGCTATTCTTACATTTTAGATTACACTTTAGAGTGGTTTTAAAATTCTTTTACAAAGCATTTCAGCACCATTGCTAATATTTCACTGAGCATGTGGGACTAGAAAATGAAATGGTTTGCTGGAAGTCACTTCAGGTGGACAGTGGGTCAGATCTTGTGCAAGTGCTTTATTGTGTCTCCCCTGGTTGTGAAATGATGGTAACATTGACTATCATTACATTCTGCTGTCCCATAACTTAATGTGAAAGATATACTGAAAAATACATGAAATGGTTAGGATCACCTGTCCACAAGACTGAGTAGTGAGTACTTCTGTGTAAGAATGAAATGAATGGCTTGCAGTACACACAGACTAGTCTAGCAGATTAACAGTCACTCACACTTCTCATGTCAAAATGCTTAGAACAAGTTCAAATGCAAGAGCTGCTCAAGGGCACTACTAGTATCAGGTGCAAGATGAAGACAGTCACCACGTTCTCAAACACTGGAATAAAAATATCTGGCAGGAAAATCACAAGTAATAGCTAACTTTGCATCTGGTCTTCCAGTCTCAATGCACCTGTGCAATTCTGCCCTATCTTTGCAGAAATATATAAACCAGAGGTCTTTTGTTCAAACTTGAATCCCTAAATCCTTTTGTTTTCCCCTTCCCAATTACAAGGAGCTTTCAAGAGTAGTAATTAGCTAGAACTAAGAAATATTGGACTTTGAACTCCACTGCTGAAAAATTCTAAGTCATCTCTGAACATTTTTATTCTTACTCTTATTTATTTTACTATATTGGGGCATGTGCTTTTTTTGAATTATGTAATTATACGTAGTAATCCTTCACATAACTCAGTTCTCTTCTTACTACTTCTTGTGCTAACATCTATATATGCTATTAAAGTGTTAATAATTAGGGGTGTGGATCCCAACTACGCATACTGAGGCCAAAAGGTTTCTTTTTCAATTCCATGCTTCTGATTAGCATTCCTTTTATACCACATAGAAACCCCTTCCAAGGTTATCTGCTAAAAAGCTCCAGGCATGTCCTACAGTTGTTCATTTCTCATGAAGCTCACTAGCAAATGCACTGTTTTAAATAATTCAGAAGTGATCTCTTCCTCCATTGCATGGGTTTGGTTGTTTGTTCGGGTTTTTTTTTAAATATTACCTAATGGTACTGGACAAGGACACAGGGATCAACAACTGGTCTCAGTAGTTTGCCTCAGAAATTGCTCAGGTGTGTTTCAAAGACCTCCAAGACAAATAGACGCAGCTCACTTTTGTACAAGTACATACCCTGAGGAATCATCACCTTGCTCTCTTCTGACCAAGAGCAACACAGAATTGCAGAATGGTTTGGTTTGGAAGGGACCTTAATGATCATCTAGTTCAAACCCCCCTGCCATGGGCCAGGGATATCTTCTACCATACCAGGTTGCTTAAGGCCTCATCCAACCTAGCCCTGAACACTTCCAGGGACTGGGCATCCACAAATTCTCTTGGCAACCTGCTCCAGTGCCTCACCACCCTTGCAGTGAGGAAACATACTGATCTGTTTAATTGCATGGAGATAGATTGAAACTTGGGTACAGTAGCTTGCTCAGGCTCTTTCTCAGATAGATTTCTCAGCTGAGCCTATTCTGCAGCAACACAAGTAAGCGTACAGATTTTTTGGGTCTGCTGAAAATACTGCTAAAATCAGCAAAGAGGTTCATTTTCCACAAAAGTTGTACGGAAGTATGCTACACATTGTTGGAAGGTGCTGGCCATGCGGGTCCCCTAAGAACATTTAGTTGTGCTGTGCTGGGTGCATGCAGGTGCAGCAGAAAGGGCTGGTGGGGCTGCTGGCAGGACATAGTGGCCATCAAAGGCAGCCAGCACCACCATCCTCCCCTGCTCACCCTCTTCGTCCCAGGGCTTGGTCCTGCATTGCTGCAGGAGACCAGAGACAAGCATCCACTTTTGTCATTGGGTATTTAGTCCCCTCTGGGCAATGCTTGTGATATTCTGCTCTAAGAGCTGGTGTTTACACAAATCAAAGCTAGATAACTGATTAAAGTATTTAGGCCATCTAATTTAGTAAGTTACTAAATATTGCCCAAACCCCAAGCCCAGGAAAAGGAGGCAGCTACTTCTGAATAGAGCAGAGAAAATAATTTGCTGTCTGAAGAGAGGTCAGAGACTCAGGTAAGGAAAAATAAGATGGTTCCTGGATATTGTAAAATAGCTTACCAAAACAAATCAGAGCACTATTAGGAGCTTTAGAAATCTATCCCAAAGCACTGAACAATCAAGAGGTTCATTTTTTAAATCTTCAGATTGGTATCTCGTTTAACATATGCAATCTGTGAAAAGGACAGAGACCTATAACCTCTCTTTTACTCAAGGCTACTTTCAGGGCCCATGGATACCACCATATGGAGAAATGCAGTAATCTAGTATATACGACTACTGTTTTTTATAACATTCTTTTTCTAAATACTCAAAGAAACAAGGTCATCCCAGATATTCCAGTATGTTAGCATTCAAACATTCTAAATCAAGTTACTCTTTTCTGTAATTTCTTTGTCTTCTCAGGGTTGCATCTGAGAACAAAATGGTCCACTGTAGCTTATGAAATCTTTTATAATTCAACAGTAGCCATCCTTCTTAAAAACCCTCCTAAAACATCTACATCAAATTTAAGAGGTGAAATTGTCCTAGAACAGAACTTCAGGCTATAAAAATAAATCTACAATATAATTATTTTGGGGAACAACTGGCAATTAGAAAAGACGAAATTCAAGGACAGTCAGGCACTTGGTGTCTTTGCTAAAAGTCAGAGGTATGATTTACTTTTTCTGTTTGATTAGGTCATCAGAAAAATAGCATAATTAGGAATAGTAATGAAAACTTTGACGTTCAGAAGATAACTTTCAGCCAACTTTCTCTCACAAAAAGGAAACATATGTGCCTTTCAGCAACCCATAACATAAAATATGTTTCAGATGCCATATGCTATCTTTCCTCTTCGGATCCCATCATAGAATCTGTAACCTCTAAAAATGGAGTTTTTTTCACCAATTGCTTCTTTGCATCAGTCCTACTCTCATTTTTTAATCATAAATTTGCATTTTAGACATAATTTTTTTGTCAGATACGACAGGGTCATAAAATCAATTCCAATGAGCTATGCAACATTAACAGATGAAATGGTGTGTTAGGTTTGTTTTCACCACCATGATCATTAAGTACAAGGCTGGCTCATTATGGGAAGACAATGTTTAATCATCCTCCAAATTCTGCAGATGGATTTACGTCTGTGCATCTCCCCTTCTGTGCTGCTCAATAGCCAGGCACAGTCTGTTCCAACCGTCTGTAAGTAGCGCCCTGCTCAGCAGGCTGCTCTGCTTTAGCACAGCATTTCACCACATGAGTGGGTCTTGCTGGTTTCAGAGGAGGTTAAGCCCATACTTTAAGCTAACAAACCCACACCAGGACCAGGGAGAGTGGCCTTGTGTCGGTGCATTTCTGCTTTTAAGAGCTGGGGTACACCACGAGCTCTGAGGGCTAATACCAAGATGGAGAAATTTGGCAGCTCGGCATCTTGATTAGCCAGTGCTGCTACTGCAAATGAAAGAGTGGGAAGAACAAAAAAAATCTAAGAATCCCCAGAGACCTGAAAGCAAGAACAAATGTTGAATAACCATTTTCTTTACAAGATTAGAAGACATTGCAAGAAGAATTAAAAATATATATCAGCTTATGCTTACCATTTCCTTGTCACTTTCCTGGCAACAACTTGAGGTTAAGTTATGCTTAAGGGAATCTTATTTTGGTCTAATTTCTCGGCGTAATTATTTCCCTCCCAAAGGGATGACACATGGGGGAGGCACTTCAGTGCTTTGAGGTTCTTTTCCTCAAACAAGACAAATGAGCAATGACACCCAGGATTTTGCCTGGGACTCTGTTCCAGCCTTGCCCTTCAGCTTCTTGGCTGAAGAAAGCATGAAAACCATAACCTGGCTTCTCACAAAGAGAAGTCTCAGTGATGCTAAACCTGGAAATAAAATTACTTTTCTAAGTTTCTGCTTCTGAGTATCAGATTTTAATGATGACTTTAGGAAAACATATATGACTGATTGGACAAAAACTGTTGGCTAACACAATTCTTCTATTGCTATTGGAGGTATACAGAGCATGGGGTTAGTTTTCTTGATTGGACTAATTTATTTTAAAAAGATATTTTTCTTTAAATAGTTCAGAAAGATTATCAAAATTAAGAAGCTTAGTCTCGCTCTATCTCTGTGTGCTTGACATTGATGAAACCTCTTGCACAGCTATGAAGAGGGACACAACAGCTGCTTGGTGTCATGGCAGAAAGAGGATATCTGATCTATGGCTACCACTGCCTAGAAAGAAGGAACCAGAAAACCCAAGCTGTCTGAAGAACAGAAAGCATATGACAACGAGGCAAGAGACACAGGTTTTGTTGCAATCCTCAGAGGGAGTCTTCGGGAGAGTGGGCTTCTCAGTTCAGCGAGATCTAAGCAGCAGTCATATGATGATTGGGCCATGAATCAATCAACTGATTGTTCAAATGCTTTATATAGGCAAAGCTTTTTACTGAAAGTTAATGCTTTCTTATCAAAACATCAAGGTAGGCCAGTCTTTACATTCAGAAAAAAGAGATGATAAAAGGTGAGGTAATAACAGTGTATGACAACAGGAAAAAATAATCAAATTTGGAAATGCAGTGACTAAAAGTAGATGTTCTCCTGAGAACTAACACATACCTGACCCCAGACTCACTGTGAAGAACAATGATTCAGCGGAAGTACGGCAAGGCGCTTTTACTGAGTATTAACCAAGAAATAAAAACTGATTCATCTTTTTACCTAGAGACTAAGGTTGTTACAGAAACTGGGCTATTGTAGCTCACTGGAAACCAGGGGTACAGAACAAGCTGTTGCTAATGGATGTAAACAAAACAAATATTGGGCAGGTGCAGATAAAAGATTAAAACTTTTTCCTAAATGGAAAATATAGGAAAACCATTCAACAGAGGAGAACAAATAAATTATATGCTACTATTTGTACCGTCTGAGGATGGCAGATATGGAACATCCAAATGTAAACACAGAAATCCTACACAAATGACAGTAAGTTGATCCAATTGACCCTGAAACTTGTACTGTTAAGGAGACTTCTTACTCTCTAATCTTGCATAAACTTAGTGACAGAGCTATGGGGCAAAGCACCTTTCTCCTCAAAATAGTGTTACAAAGCAACCAAGTTGTTCATCTTCATTTTCTTTGATTTTTCTTAGTATGACCTACCATGTATTAAAAATAGAAACTTTTATAAGATTATTTTGGATCATTTTAACACAAAGTAAAATGCTTTGGTGGCTTTTTCTACAAGGATAAATTTAAAAGAAATTATTTAAACTTTCTCCACTTGAGCAATCTTCTCACAACTTGCTGTCTCATCTCTTTCCGTATGTTCTTTAGAAAGGGGCATTTTAAATCAGGTTATTTATGATTATATTTAGTAAATATGTTATTATTAATATTACTTTTAAGTAATTCTAATTATTTAAATTTAAATTATTATTACATGTTATAATTATTACATTTAAATCAGGTTATAGAACTTAGCAGGGCCTGCACCTCTGCTTATTCTGCATTTAAGAGACTTACAGATTTACAGTCATGCCCTAAACACAAATAAGCCAATACATAAATAATGATGCATTATTATTTTATTATCATTAATAAATAATAGAAACAACAAAAAATTTTGCTTGAGTCAGAACTCCATAATTTGACTCCAAGATTGGAGTTTATTCTCTGATGGGAAGAGAACCAGTAACGATGGGATGGTGTGGGCCAGAATATGAGAGGTACCCATTTCATATTGACAAGCACATTTTTTCCCAGAAGATAATTGAAGTTTGAGAAGTGGCTTGATGCAGGAAAGCCACAGGCTCATGTGAGTATACCTGTGCTGTAGGTTCAATCTTGTGGACATGCAGAAAAAGTATGAATGCAAGTTATATGGAAATAAATGCACTCTTCCACACTATCTCCATTGCTTCCCAGGGAAATGACAGTCTTTTAAATAGACTTGAAAGAAGGGGTTTTTTTTCATACTGAGAACAAATTAGCAACATTCAGGCATTAGTTAATAATATGGGCATTGGAGAGAAAGGTCTTATCATTCAGCTACAAATAAAAGTAGGGGACAGGCAACTTGTCTATTTGTGAGTTGATAGTGAGAGGGATACTGGCCACAGCACAAACTAGGAGCTGGAAGGAGGATTAATGTGATGTCTTCCAGCAAGACAGCTTTCTTCCCATGCTCTAGAAAACCTACTTTTAGAGTAAATGATTTCTATAAATTTCTAACAATGTTAAAAGAGAAGGTTTCTTAGCCAAGTGTGCTGAAGGGTCACGCATTGCTTCCCGACATAGCAATCGGGGATTTGTTTTGCAAATCAAGCACCAGGTTATCACATAGGGACAAAAACCAGAGTTATTTCTGAACAACCACCATACTCAATCATGGGATTTGGAGGCGTAGCTACTATTGTATCAAGGCAAGAGAGCGCTGCCAACTCTGTGACTACTCCAGCTGGCAGCAACACTTCAGGGGCGGCACAGGCAGAACTTGCTGTACTTCATGCACTGAGGTGCTGCCGGGTTTTGCACACAAATCCAAAGCACCAGGTGCTGCTAAAGGACTTAGAGGGTGAAGGTCAGATGAAGCTGCACGAGTGTGTGCCAAGTACCAGGATTCAGAAACACTAGGTATGAAAGCCAAATGCAGATCAACCCCCAAATGTTGAAAACTCACACAGCATCTCTTAATTAGATGTTTTATAAGGTTAAATTTCAGTGAACTGTCAAGACTTTAAAAAGCAGCTGCCTCATAGCCTGATTCTAACAGAAATCAAGTGGTCACAACTGCACTGCTGTCTGGTTTATACAAGCAAATGTCACACTCAAGTCTCATATGGGTTTATTTCACAGGGATAAACAACAACTCTCTTCAGACAGCTCATTCGATGCCTTCTTGGAGGACATGGCAGGTGAAGTTTCAAACTGTTCTATATATAACAGTACAGAAAAAGGCAAAAAAGTGAGGGGAGAAAGAACATTATGATTGTTTGCTTCCTATTACATTTCTTTTCCTGGGATATTACCAGTGTTAAATCTGCAGCGGCATCCAATGGTGTATCTCAGAAGAAATCCTCCTGCACGCTGTGGCTCTGGAACTGTCATGACAACCTATCACCAAAATGCTGAGGGATCTGAAAGGCAAGGTTTCCTTTCAACCAGCCTTCATGGTTCAGCCTTCCTACGCTGTTCTGTATTGTCACCAGAGACACTGGGATCTGAATCCCTGCACTCATCCAATTTGAAACACGCATTGATAATTAATTTCCACCACGGGTTCCAAACCCTATCACGCTTATATTTAGTCCCTTCATTATAATGTTTTGATAGAGCATATGATTTTTTAGGCAGCTAAAATAGCCACAATTCCTCCAACGTAGATGAATGGCCCTCATTTGCCCTGATGAACACTGCAGTAGGGCAGCTTCCTCCGCGTACCTTTTTCTGCCTCGTGTGTGACTGATGCTGTCAGCCAGAGGAATGTTCCTCATGTACTTCACGTAAAATTAAAGGGCTTTTACAGAGGATTTCAGCTAACCTCCCACACTAAGCTGAAAATTCTGAAATAAGCTCAACTTCTACAAATCAAGAAGAATCCAGATAGGGAGCTCATTAAACAAGCACAATCTGAATCTGAAATGGGTTGAGGAGGGCTTTTTTCTTTTTTAATGATAAACAACTTCTATTGCATATTGCAAATCGACTGTCACAATAACAGATTGGGTTCTTCTGCAAGAAGCTAACTAGCTAGATGTAATAGAAGCAGACTGATTATCTGTGCATATTGCATTTTGCAATTCTTTATGTTTATTAGTTTTTAGCCTGGTACTTTGAGAGATTTGTCAATCTCTCTTGGAAAAACAATAGATGCTACATGTAATATCACATTATGCTAACAGTCGACACTGACTAATTTTCAAGAACAATTTTCATCTCTAAAACATGAACTGAATTCTATAAATGTGGCCATTTTCTTCTTAAAAATGCAAAATTCCTGCTGTTTTCCAAGATTATATATTCTAAGTCTCCCAAAGCGTAATGACAGAATTATTCCACCAGGATGCTGTAATGACTTACAAATTATTTAATGATTTCCTGTTGATTCTGACTTGTCTGTAGCAGGAAAAAAAATTCTTCTATTCAGGAAGTCTCTTTTATTTGTTTTGATGTGACTGATGTAAAAATTATTAAATATGGAGGATTAAAAGTGCAGGAAGAAGATACACAAGAACAGATTTTGATATTTTTATTCATCGGAGTGAGCCCACTGATAATAAAGTAACTAATGTAGGCAAAGCAGATGTTAGAGCAGGACCTGGACTGCTGTGCTCGTTGAGCACTCTGTCTCCATTGGAGCTTCTTCAAATTTAACCTTCCAACCTATCTATGAGGTGGTTTTGGCCTACTGAGGCTGATGGTTAATAAATGAAAATAGAGAAACTAATTTGTCGCATTTTAAGCTTATTTGCAATAAAGCTCCAACTACTGAAACATCATCTGTTCTGTGGATTTCTCTTTCTCCTTTTCAGCCCTAATAGTGTCTAAGAAGGCTTCAAACTTTCCTGAAATCTTCATCCCTCTCTGTGTGAAATGACTAAATCCTTTGCCTCAGATGCTACCTACCACTTCTCTCATGACCTGGAGCTTGTGTTAGGTCTGACAAATGTCCAACAAAGTGTCATTTGGTGGATATCAGTATAGGCAAATCACTAATAAGCAGTCAGGAAATGTGAATCAGGCCCTTTTAAATACAGAATATTTCTCAAGAATTGGCTTACATCTAGTCTAACCCTTCCTTCTCCCAAACTGATCTTCTCTCTCCTAATATGAAGCCTTTCTGTTCAGAGCTCCCAGTGTTTAGTTAAAGAATGAAAAGCCCCTTCTTCTAAAATCAGAAATTAAATTCTCAGTCTAGCTAAGAGTCTTGTTTGGACACCCCAAATACATAATACATACTTGTTTACATCTTGGGTACACTGTCTGCTTAGAGAAGCAGGAGATCATTTTGAGGCTTCTCTTAAAAGCGGACTGCCAACACCTTCCCATGTTTACTGAAATGTTTGCAGGCTTTCCAGTGTGGGTGGCAGCTCAATTGTGCTAGCTAGCAAGTCTTTTACAGAACTTGGCACCACTGCTACAAACATGCAGTGGTATGGAAGAAACACCAGTTAAATGTAATTGAGAAGCACTATAAATACCGTACCACATTGTTTGTAAACAAGCATCAGCAGGTAGAAAGTTTGGTCTGGAAAAGTCATTCTGGGAAACTGGTCACCAGTGAGAAGACCTGGGGAGAAATAATGTGAGCTTCTGAAGGTTTCTTCCCTGTGAATGGGGCCTTTTTTAGTTTTCAATATCTCTCCAGTTCACCAGAACTAAATGTTTTTCCTTCAGCTGTCATCTGTGCTCTTTCCACTTTCCTTAGCTGCTTTTATACTCTGTTTTCCTCCAGTTCCAGCTTGGCCACTCTGCCACCATTTGCTCCCTCTGCTCTTGTTCCCTTGTCATGACTCCTGTTGAACTCCAAGCTGGACTTCACCTCACCTGGCCTCAGTTGAAAGGTAAGGGTTTGATCTGAACTAGTCATCCACACACCCTCTACAAGCAATGGGGACAGAGGCATTCCCAGAATAGGGACAGCGCATCCCAAGAGAAACAAATCTACCTAAACTCTCAAATTAATGGCAAATGTCATTTGCAACAGTTATGGTTCTACCACCTCTAGCTCTGCCACCTCCTAGCCCACTGCAAGACACCAACAAAAACTGGCATCGAGGGATAATCCCCTGGGACTATCCCAGCCACTGATTTTTATAAACTTCCAGATACTCCTAGTTCCTTGGCAAATTTGTTCAGTTTCTTTGCAGTGATAATGGCACTGATGGGGAAAAGGATGCAGAAAAAGGCAAATAAGCGATACAAATGCCTTACAAGTGGTTTTTTTCATTTTTGACCTCTCAAGTCTCTTCTTTTCTGGTAGACATCACAAGCTCTACTGCAAAGAAATGGTTTTCTTAACACTTCAAGTATTATTAATCTGTTCTTCACAGGTATTCTCTCACTGCCCCTTCTCCAAAATATGAAGCATAATCTGCTTGAAGTCTTCCCCATCTACTTTTAGTCCTTTTACATACATGCTTCAAATGTTAATGCATGTAGAGCCAAGGACACCTATCACATTCAGTCTGCTTTCAAAAGGAGCACCTTCATCCCATATCTTTGCATTCAGTCTTCAAATCCTTCCCATTACATAGCTCTGTGGAGGCCGAAATTTCCCACACCCTCGGTCAGTGGTCTTACTGCATCCAGTTTTGGGTGCCAGAAGGGAGCAAAGCAAATGATCAGGTGTCTAAAACACATAACCTATAAGAAAATATGTATTAACTGTTCTATCTGAGAGAAGGCTGAGAGCAATTTGTGTCAGATTAGTGAAAAGGGACTTTTACAATCAGGTCTCCACATCTATGTGGAAATGACAAGATGTAACAGACTCAAATTTCAGCAAAGAGCACACAGGAAAATCAGAACAGAGTGCCTGGGATGGCTATGAATGTGCCATCACTGAAGATGCCTAAGGAAAGATCAGAAGTTCATTAGAAGCCAAGCAGGTGCATTTGATTTTGTGCCCAGAGGATTCACTAAGCACTCTCTTCACGTCTATTCTACTTTATTACTCCATGACTCAGAGATAAACATCTGTTGCGTAACTTCATTGTGCTTCTTCAAGTATCTCTATACAAACCTCATTCATCACAATCCAGGAGGAAAAAGGACCAGTGCTTATCACAATTTGTGCTCTCTTCTCCTACCCCTTCAGGCATATTAACTGACACAATTTGGATCACCTTTCTCTTATCAGCTCACTGACTGTACAGACCACATTAATAAACGCAATCCCCACACCTACACTGAACAATACAAATGGCATTCAAGAGAGACAGCCCTGAGTGGGATGGTAGATCACCTTGAAGCCAGACACATACTCTTCCCAAAGCAGGATACACTCCATTCCAAACCACTCCTCAAATTCACTCAGAAGATTTGCTGTCCAGCAGGCAAACACAGCTGATGGCAGCAAAGGTGTTCTTTGTGTCTTTCTTTTCCATAGTCTCTTAACTTTTGATTATCTAACATGGTGCCTGAGTTCAAATCTTATTAATAGGCTGTCTGTTCTATGAGATATTTGGGGGTAGTTTAGGGAAAAGTAATTACAATTTTTTCCTATTTTTAGCTTTTTCTTTGAAAATGCAATAATAATAGCAGTGCTGTTAGCAGTGAAGGACTCCTGTACCCTCACTCCTGTCCATTTCTTCTAGCTACCATCAACTGGCTCAATGCCAGACATTATATCTCCCTAGAATTTCTGTTTGTTCCTAAATTTTCTTTTTTTGCTTTTCAAGCATAAACCAAAATGCTCCACCAAAAATGGTGTTGAGAAAAACATTTTAACTCACTTAAAGCTTTTTACCACTAAAAACAGGACATAGACTTTGACAACTTCCATATTTATAAAGACCAAACAAACTCACAAATAGTGATCTTAACTGACATTTCTTACAACACTAAAAGCTCCAGGACTCCTACCTTGGATTTTGGCAACAACTGAGGCTTTTTTGTTTGGTGAAGCTCTGGTGAGATGCAGGAAACTAAATCATTCCTCAATTGCCTTGAGTGTCAGAGGATGCCACGCAACATTCAACATTGCAGTGGAGTCCTGCAGACACTAAGCTCCTCACTGGTAGTGGGGAGGTGGTCAGGAGCCTCAGGCACTGACTCTCTCTCCAAGAGAAGATCTCTGATCACAGCCCCAGTATGGGGCTTATCCTGATCTTCCTTCTCATGGGACTGAGCCAAATCCATCTCATCTCATTTAATCTTTTCCTACAGCTAATATCCAGCCTTCTGGTGTTACTAGTGTTTCTTCTATCCCATTCATCCTTTTGTAATAATGAGATGATCTGGAAGAGGGTGGCTTGGGCTGCCAACAAGCAATGCTTACTGGGATGAAAT
This sequence comes from Origma solitaria, assembly GCA_013397895.1. NCBI lineage: Eukaryota > Metazoa > Chordata > Aves > Passeriformes > Acanthizidae > Origma > Origma solitaria. The sequence continues at coordinate 1,102,839 of VZRL01002880.1, forward strand.
GTGGTTTCTGTCGTTTCAATGTTTGTCCATATTATTTACCAGAATTTTCCTTCAGTTTTCCTTGTTTTCTTTTCACATCTGTCCCTCATGCACAGCGCCTCTGAATGGATGCAAACTATAAATGCTAAAATGATATTTATACAGGATAGATAAATCATCAGATTCATGTTTATGATCACGTGTTCATGAAAGCCAGAGAGAACAGGAAGAGAGCTGTTCAGGCACTAAGGCACCTGACACTGTTGTACTACATGAAAAAATTTTGTACAAACACGAATGATACCATCCCTAGTGGGCATTAGCAATGGATTACCTCCCATACTTCTTTTATACGGTTTATGAACACATTATGCTTTGTGCATAAGCAAAGAGGGTTTGTCTCTCATTTTGCTTCTTAAAAGGTTGTGTTTCAGTATGTCATTAATGTGGGCTACGTCAGCATTAAAAAGGGATATGGGCACCTGAAAAAAAGATGCCATAAAGTAATTTTGATCCTGAGCTGCACCATATCCAAGCACAGTTACAGCCCTGGCCACACATGGGCACTGTGAGAACCCAGCCAGGACCAATCCACTCCATGGCACTTATCCTTCTCCACATCGTCAGACCTGCAGGAGTCAGCATGGAAGATGAGGACATGCTTGTAAATCACCAACATCAGAAGACTGAGATCCGTGGAATAGGATCTCATTTGCCTTCTCTATTGGCTACTTCATTGAAATGTTCTGGTCTGAGACAGGGATACAAATTGAAAGATAATGGCTTTGAGCTGGCTGAGATTTTGCCCAGTCTAGGAAATAAATTGATTGGATTAATGTTGTCCATAGAAAAATTATCAAAAGATGTTTCAGTGCAAAAGCCAAGAAGGCAAAGATGAAAAACCAGAACTCTGAATAGGAATTAATAGAGTGAAGGATGTTAATAGTACTGCATAGGATGTCTGGAAATAAGGAGCTGATAAGCAAATCAGAATGAATGAGAACAGTGACTGCAATATTTGAAATAGCTGATCACCAAACCTCAGCATGAAGGGAAGGCTGAGGAAAGTTATTGTTTATTTTTTTGCCAGTTGATGACAGGTGTAAGAGATTGAGGGCTTTATATTTTCTATGTATATTTTAACAAATGTTTGTTTACTGACAGAATCATTTAAGTTCAACTGGAATTTGAATTCTAAGTTTGATTTTTTACCATTCAATTCTCCACATTGTTTTAAACAGCTCATGGCAGCACGAACAGCACAAAGTAAAAAAAAAAAAAAAACAAACAAAAAACAGACCACAGTGACATGCCCAGAGAGCATACTATGATATACCAGAGTGTTAAGTGAGGCTTGCTGGAAAGGAAATATGGTCTATTTTTCTCACAAAATTAGAAAAAGTCAAATATATCTTTGTGTACACTAAACCCAAAAAGGATTGAATATGTTGTGTGAATGAGATAAATATAGTCTTCTTGACTAATCCCTACCTGAACCTCATTTAAAGCCTCCTCATTTTTTTTTTTACAGTTATTATATTCTTATGAGTTTAAAAATTGCTGCTGTATTGCAGAGGGTTTTCTGTACAGAAATTGGAGCTTTTTCAATCTTTGCCTTAAATGTATTTTCTAAATTTGGATTGAGCAGGTATTTTATTTCTTTCCACAGAAAGAAATGGGACCACTGAAGTTGGTAGAGATGACCTGAGATCAACTTGTCCAACACCATCCTGCTCAAAGCAGAGTCAGCTAAAGAAAGTTGTCCTTGACCTTGCTCAGTATTTAGGTTCCAGATCATCTTATTCATCTCTTATTTGGGAAGAAATACTTCACTTGGGTACAGAATACCCACAAAGAACTTCATTTTATTAAAAAAAAAAAGAAGAAAGAAAAGGAAAGAGGAATTGTATCCAGTCACTGCACTGACATGAAAACATGTCTATTGATCTGACCAGAAGGCCCTAGAAGTCCATGTATATCTTTTATTGGGAACCAGACCTCAATAAATCAAAAGAGAGGGGGCTGCAATTTGTTACACTGGCACACTGGTTTCCATCTCTGAATATGTATTTTCTGCACCACTTTGTCATTCCGGTTCAATTAGAGAATAGAGAATTAGAGAATAAATCTACCCACAACTACATGGCAAAACCCATTTCAAATTAAGGAAGGCATATAGTCTCCCCTGAAGGCCTTCACATAATTATAGTGGATTTCAATTACAAAACAATTCAAAGAACTGTAGGGATCATTTTATAAGGGAACATTTAAAAGAGTATATAGGGCTAACTTGGACAAATACAGACTCCATTATTTGTCTTTCAACCAATTCCACAAGAGAAAAATATTTAATGAGTCTGCTCTCACGATTAGAATGAAGTATGTGCTCATGAGCTTTAAGGATTGAATTTCAGGATCTAATCCTGCAATTTTTTTACAAGTATTCTCAACACAATCAGTAAAAATACTTCCTGCTACATGAGTCTACAGGAATGTATTTCCCAGGGAAAAAGAAATTGGTGACAGCAAACAAATACTGATGACTTTGAGAATAACAACATGGAAGAGAATTTTTAAAAGCTCATGACTAAGGATTATGAGTACTATTTGATGCACAGAAGAACAAGCAAGTAAATATTTAAGTGGGGATGAAGATCCATTAAAGGGGTAGAGGGGAGCTTTGCAATGGTTTCCTTGACATGATATTAAATTATATGGCATTTCAGTAGTACTAACAGTTGCCAGATTTTCTTCTGCTTTTGGCGACTTTATAAAAAATATAACAACCCAGTGCTAAGCTAGTAAGTACGACTGTAGTTTTAATGTCAGTGTAATGCAAAAATGACAGTGTTTTTACAAATTGTATTAATTTCAAACTATTTATGAAAATGAACAAGAATTATTAGCAAACGATTTTAGATTATGCAATCTGAGGTTTAAGAGTAAAGAACTGATTAAAATATTTATGTTGAAAACAATATGATCATCTATAGCATCTGATTGATGTTGTGCGAATAACCGTGTTCAGAGACTGAAATACTAGAATTCTATCACAGACAATTTCTTTGCAAAGAAAAGAGAGGTTTCAGGTAATAAGCTATTTCAGGTAATAGTCTTCTTCTAACCGTGTGCTTCTTATTAAATGGCAACACTTTTGCCAAAACTAGAGAAAAAGCAAAAGAAAAATTCCATTCATGACGTATCAAGGTATGTGGAACTTTTGGAGTTCACACAATGCCTTTTGTTTGACCTAATCTTTTTGACTGCAGAAAATTACAAGCACAATGCAGACAGAATATACTGACGGAGCAGGACAAGCAAAAGGTTTCTAATGCATGTACAGAGATAGCCTGTATATATGTAAACAGCACCTACACACATACATAAAACTTTAGTCAGGTTTCCTACACCAGTGTTGATTTCATTAACTCCTAAAAATAGCCTTGTGAAAGCTTTTTCCTTACAGGAACACAAGCAATACTATGAGTGTCCTATTATAAGCAGTGGTAGGCTGGTGCGTTTGTACCAGCCTAAAAGAAGTTGATGTGGCCTTTGAAATCTTCAACTCTAAAGAACCTAAAATCAACAATTAATTTATGATATGGCTATCTCAAGGAAAAGAAAAATTAATAAACAGTTATTTAACTCTTAGAGCACCAGAGTTCTCCAAGCTGCCAGTAAAATCAGTACTTTGGAAAATATTTATTGACATCTACACAACACACTTACTCTCCAAGGGCTTACCTTAAGTATTATTAAGCAAAACTGACAGGTTGAATGATTGCAGCATTAACAAACAGGTTCTCCTTGGCAGACAGGAAGCCTTATACTTCATGCTAAGATGACATCTGCCATTTATAATCTTAAAAAAGACAAAGAAACTCTACTACAGTGCTGCAGACTCAAGTGTTTTATCTTTTACTGTGGTATCCTATACTTTCAGCTTGAAAGCTATTTACTTTTAATATTACAGAAAGTTCCAAGTCTAGAAATGACAAATATAGACCTTGGCAAGGTGACAGTGACATTCGGTGCTTGCTCTTTTGCTACCATTTGCTACATTTTTAGGCACAAAAACTCTCAGGATGGAAACACTCTGTAGGAAATTATGTCTTTCAGCCAACCAAATGTTGTTCCAATGAGCACTGCCTTAGAATATTGGCAACATAACCATGATCTAACAAGCTCTGACAATACATGCAATATTGTCTTGTTACCCATTTGATGTCTGTGGATGAGAAATAACTCACAAAAATAATTTGGCTTCAAGCCATTCTAGAAAAATGTAAGAGATACCTGGACATATCCATTAAAACTAAGCATCTATATTAAGTGGAACAAAAGGAAAACTCTCTTTTAATATGCCCTGTGTACTGATGTCCATGTTCACACCAGCTTTGGAGGCCTCTGCAGTACAGGTGTGAGCTCACTCACAAACAAATCAGAGAACCACCAGTTGCCTTCCTCCCCACTCACATCTGCCATTAGGTATGAGCACAACTAACACCTACAGCCCTGTGCATGCTGCCTTCACATCCCTGCCCCGTCCTCAGTGTGCAGATGCTTTGGGTGGGGAAGAAACTGAAAGAATGGTTCTGGTATTTTTTGTTGCCATGAACAGACCTCCCTCCAGCTGCTCTATTGCTTACTGGCAGCACATTTATTCTGAAGGATCATAGTGGGGCACTTAGCCTAGTTCTCTGTATGCTATAGAAATAAACTCAGCTCTGATGAGTATATGATAAACTCATGCAACTTGTCCTACAGAGTGTTAGGAGCAGACGAAAATAAATTAGTATATGATAGAAATCCATACATAATACATGTTTCCATGTAGCTTTACTGAATAACTATGTGTTAAATGTACCATTTCATCCCAGATTACTCTGTAGTTACTTGACTGAAGTTCTCTCCACATCTTTATGTGCTCTGTTATGCAAGGTTTCTTTGCAATTAAAACCCTTCTATGGTTTACCCAGGAGCTCATTTGATCACATGCTGTGTGACAACGTAGGAAGGTCTCCATCAGGCCACAGGTACAGCAGTCTGCTTGTGGCAAGACTTTCTTAAGGATAAAAAGTCTTGCCTGTTGGATGCTAACACTTTCAGGGAGTCTTACAGTCATGATCTTCACAACTGTTTTGCTGTCTTCTTTGATAGGGGCTCTTCTGCTCCGAGAAAATTTGAAGTATGAATGAACAAGCTTGGCATTGACTGTCACCATGTGTTATTATGTACATGCCTGTCTGAAATAGATGGGCTGTAGGAAGAACTGGTGATGAAGTTACATTCTGAGATTGCTGAGACCTCCCAACAGTAAGTTTGGGGTCGTGTCTGGATGAGAGGTAAACAGTCGCCACAGAGCTGACTGCAACTATTTTGATTTTATTCGGTTCACTGGTTGCTTTTGATAGAAAGTGTATTAGCTCACTTGCAAAAAGCAGAGGGAATCCTGCTTCCTGTGACTGCAGTTTTGTTTTTGAATTACCATAAAAAGCAGCCCCAGACAGACTTCTCCAGACTTTTTAATTTAATTCTAAGATCAGAGACCTGCTGAACTTTGCTGTAGCTTCCACACAGACGACAATTCATTTCTATCCCTAATCGTTTTCCTAACAGCACTGGATGTGTGAGTGGGAGGGGGAGACCTACACCTGCTGGAAGCTTGTACACAGCCTGAATTCTCATAAAATAATAACAACAAATGAAAAATGCAATAAAAGACATGACATGGCTTTTACCAGCTCAATCTAATTTATAACTCAAAAGCTTCCTTTAATATAAGATGCCATCGGGTAAAGACATGGTTATAAAGCTAATAGCAAATGCAATGAAAGGGAAAAGAATCCGGAGACAATCTCCTTGGAGGACTCAGGAATCTTCAGAGCCCATGGGTCATCATTTGAAGTTCTGCAATTGCTCAGTGCCTCAGTTTCCCCTGTGGGAAAATACATCAGTTGTGTTTCTCTTCTCCTCCTTGTTCTCCACTTTACCTATTTGGTGCCGTATTGTGCAATTTTTATTCAGAAGAGTAAATTGTGGTACTTCACCACTGACTTTACAGAAACTACCTATCAAACTACTTACCAGCCTGAGACAGGGTTACTCACAAATTATCAGCTTTCTGAGGTGAGGGACTGTTTATCCTCATGGGTTTCAACAGTATTTAACAAAAAACCCCTAATTTTCTTAGGTTCATTTTCTGTGATCAAAACACTAACACACCTTTCACAGGTTTTTACCCCAGGTATTCTTTTTCTGCCCAGTCTGTGCATGCGACTAGCCCTTGAATATCATCTTCCATAGGATAATTTTGAAAATTTAGCATAACAGATTAAATTAAAGAATCGGTTCTGTGGAGATGTAGATACCCAGCTGACTGGATGCACTCTAACGCAGACATTAAAAACTGGAGATAGGTGAATCTAGGTAAATTTATATGTCAGCAACATTTGTGCCTTCTGCCAAACGCACTGTGCAGCTTTTACACTGCTGCCAAAGCACCACGCTGTTGCTGGTTTAATACCAGCGGCTTGTGTGGCTCAGAGCTGCCTTCCCTGGCTTCAGCAGGCACAAAGGTGCTATGGATTGCGACATTAAGGAATCTTTAACAGCGGGGGATTAACGGCAGCTGTTAATACTGGATGCTAAACACCTCAATTGCAATTCCCCTTCACATCCAGAGTTTTAGCATTCCAACTTCCCTGGAAGTGAAATGTAAATTTTGCAACACTTCCCAAAAGCAACATACTTTCCCCAAATACTTTCCCTTTCTTTCATTAAGAAGCAGTTATGTATTACGATCCACTCAACTGAAGGTGAATAAGAATTAAACAGCAGCCCTAGCCCTGATCAATTGCACATGTGAACTCTAGGAGAATGAAAAGAAACATTTCAAAGCAGAGAGGAATATCTTGACTCAGAGGTAAACATCAGTCTACCATTTTTGCTTCAGATTTCATAATGACCATTGTGAATCACGAGATCCTGCTCCCCAACTGCTACTGCTACTCTCATGTCATAAATATTCTAAGCTGATGGAAGCAGATGTTCGTTTTTACACAGAGGTCACATATAGTTTCCTATATAGTGCTTGTCTGCAAGGCAAAATAATCTGATTTGTTACATAATCAGAATTGCATTTTATTGCCATCTTTGCCTGTCACATCACCAGAGCTCAGGTATATAAAAAGTTGAAATTTATCTGTCCAAGAAATAATTGGGATTAAGATCAGGATATAAATATGACCCTGTGACATCAACTAAGCTTTTGGAAGCCCTCATGGATTGGGAAAGCAGCAATGAATTTCAGGAAACGGCATTACAAAGCGGCGTTGTGGAAGATAAACAAGAGAAAACACTGTATTTCAAAGCCATTGACAGTCCTTTTTCTTGGCAAGTTAGCTGCAATAACCTCCAACCAAAAATGCCCTGAATAATAAACGTGAAGTATTAGATGGTACATGGAGGATACGTGTAGGGAGGGGGCAGAGATGCAATTATTGATAACTACTCTGAGGCTGTACAGAATGCACAGCGTAGGCTACTCGGGCACTTCGCCATGAGTCTGAGCTAGCATTAAAGTTTTGCTAGTAAACCATGACAACCACTGTTTTTATTAGGTTCAGCAAGAGAAATGTATCACCTTGCCACAGAGCATTAGGACAGAAAACACTTAAATATCTGGGATACTGCTGCAGCCTGAGGGTGGGGTGAAATAGCTAGAGAGAAGAATTGTTGCGACACAAAAGAAGGCTGGAACACCCTCAGAGGATTTTTAACACATTGGTCAAGTTGACTGAGGCAGCAACACTCATTTAGCACCACTCCAAACTTGTGACATCTGCAACTCCCACGCTGGCGACACAGCATCAGCACCTCCCTTTTCATCGGGGCACATGCACCTCATCAGAAGCGAGTGGCTTGGCCAGCAGCTGGCCTGGGGGGCCAGGCTGGGGGCAAAGGGATCTACATTCCTGCCAGGATGCTTGCTGACCGCACAAAGGCTCCGGGTGCAGAGGCATCAGAGTTGATGGTGCTCCTCTAACTCGTTTCCCAGTGTGTCATCCCATGAAACAGGGATGTTGGGCGGCCCTGTCTTCTAAGTCAACACATGGACATCCCCACCTCAGGTTCCTGAGGTCTGCTCTTCACCCAACCCCCCAAAGGGGAACTCACACAGCTTTATCCAGCCATGCTGCCAGACACCTGAAAGCACTTGAAAATTTTCCAGCCTGCCTGAATTAGGCAACCTGAACTATTTTCACCTTTGCTTGTTGGACATATATGGGGTTTTTGATTTCCACAGAGAAAGCCAGATTCTCAGAAGAAAAAGTATTGAGAGTAAGTTGCAGAGTGAAAAATTTCTCACCCAACAATGCATGAATTTGAAACTACAGTAACAAGTCTCATATGAAATATTCAGTAAACCAAACCATGATGGTAGTTTAATTAGGATAAGATTAATTAGGATCCAGTTGACTGCCATACAGGAACAGACCCTTTTCAGTTGGCATGTGCTCATTAGGAAAATCTCACCAATTAAATGACTGTTCTAATTAGAAGCTAAAAAAAGTTAGCCACCACAAGCAAACTAATGACCAGGCAACATGCCATGTTGGGAAAAGTAATCAAATATAACCCAGTGATTTTTTTAAGTAATACTGAATTCCCAAAAGTTTCTGCAAAGCTGAAATAAATGGCTCACCTGGGAAAATACCATTACCAGTCAATCTTTTCCAAAACAACTGGTAATCCTTTCAAAGTATTAAAGTTAACCTAACCTTGCAGCAGGGGATAGCGAAATACTGTCCAGCTCCATTTCTGAATGCCATAGTGCTTCCCAAGGGAAGGAGATAGATACTGTCAATCTGTGCTTCTGCAGTTCCCAAGACAGAGACATGCCAGATCTAACAGCCTGCTATCAAAAAAGCTGAATCCCAGTGCACTCTTTTCCCACCTCTTCTGCTCCTAATTGCCAGCTTCTGCTGTTTCTCTTTACAAGGCCTGGTGCTCACTTGACCTCACTGTAAGCTGGTTCCATTCATTATTTTTGGAGGAAACTAGCAGAATGAGGCAAAAGAAAATTAACAGTTTTCTTCCAGGCTGGGTAGTTAAATCATCTCTCCATAAGGTCTAACAGGGGCTATTAACAGAAAAAACAGGATTATATGGAAGAGTTAGAAGAGGAGGGGGGAAGAGGGTCAGAGAAATGGGATTGCCCCTTTCAGCAGCAAACAGCTGTAAGACCAGATGCCATCAGGTCTCTAGGAACACATTCAGTGTCTCTTCAGCCAACAGCTCTGTTCCTGCAACAGTCACTGGCTTCAAGTATTCCCACTGACCAGGGAACTGCTAACTACCTTTAATTTCTGGCAGAAGTTCAAGTGTCAGCAATTCCAGAGCAGAGGACCAAGAACAGATACCTGAAACAGGTGCTGCAGACAGCTCTGCTCCCCAGTCCTGGCAGGGAGTGAATCTCTGCTAATTCAGGTGGTCACACACGTGTGTGTGTTTTAGTTTGGGAAACACACTCTATATCATGCACTCAAGCACACATGGCTCTAAGGCACTCAGAGTCAGCTCCGGCATTCAGCACTCTCAGTGCAGCCACTTCTTATTTCATGACTTGCTTGAAACAAGCAATTCGCAGCCAAGTTGTGCACAGTGATAAAGCCTCATAAAAATGGCTTGAAGCACAGCATTTGGTGGCTTTATGGGTCCAGAGAAGACTTATGAGCTCAGTCTGGAGTTTATGCCACAAAAGCACTCAAAGGATGGAGCTTCGGAAGAACCTGCCATGGAGAGGAATAAGTTGTGCCATCTATCTGTCTGCAGGTAGTGAAGCAAATGGCATTGAGACTCTAGTTATTTCTAAAGACCCTGACACTCTCTATCAGGATGCCACTTACATGCATTCATTTTTGTGTACCCACAGGCTTAGAGGTGTTCAGGGTGGTTTTGCTCCTAGTCAGCTTCTTGTCAAATAAAATCAGCACTGAAATACCTGAGTGCATTGCATACACATGCCTATTTCAGGTGTTTCCTTAGATTACAAAAGAATTAATTTTATCATCTCAGATGAGGAAAAGAACAGATACCCAACCTAAAAAATAACAGCACTGCTTTTTGCTTCATAGTTTAATTTGAAAGGTTCAATTAAGAAGTTACTTCTTTGCTATGTACCATAAACAGCATTAAACATAAATACTTTAACTGACACATTACACAACTTCCATGGAACAGAATTATTCCTATTGACTAGTCCATTAACAATGATGAAATTAAGGCCTATAACCAGTTACAACCAAGTAACAGAATTTAGATCACAATTAATTGGCTAACGGCATGGGTAAAATTTTAAAGTGTCATTAAGAATATGGTTTCCAACCAGAAGGAAAATTTCACTTGTTCATCTGTGAGCCAAACTCAAAATGAAGCAAACTACACACTTTTAAGAGAAAGATAATTCCAAGAACAACTTCCCATAATGAAGACACAAAATAAGGGCTGCAGCAGCAAAGTTTCACCAGATCAAAGAATGTCTTACATTTAACATTAAATAAGGTCAGATGCATTCTGAAATTTAAGGTCCTTTTCTTCCAGGACAGATATATAAATGTAATAGTCCATAACTCTCTTAATTGGGATGTGCATAATTGAAAAAGCACCTTATTAGGATACGTCCCAGAGAGCATTTTTAGTTTAATGATAGTGAATGATAATGACAACTGTTTAACTGGGATAGTATTAGCAAAAATTTCCTGTAATGGGATACATGCAGATAGTGTCAGGGGGTTAAGTGGTGTTTAACTAAGTGTGAAATTCTAGTCCATGTCCATTAATAAAGAAATTGTCGAATAATAATTAATAGAAGAAACTGAAATGAACTGTAATGAATAAAATTGGAAGTCTTGTGTTTATAGACAGCACTAGAGTAACATGTACACACACAAAAAATGCACTTCAGAAAAATAACTTTTTTCTTTCCTGAACAGATTGCTATTTCTCAACTGTTTTCATTAATTGCAGTAACTGATAGACAGTTTTGCAAAATAACTTTATCTGAGGCTAAAATGAAGCAGTTCATCATGGGGGTTAGCCTTCCTGCATGTGAATTACTTTACCTGGATAAAGAGACCACATGATGAGTTGCTGATCTTTGGCTGGATGGGCATAACATAGAATTTCATCTACAATGAGAAAAGCTGATGAATGAATTTCATTATCTGATCATGCTCTCCAATATTGGCTTAAGATTTAAAGTTCAGTGAATGCTCATCTGTAAACCCATTAGCCAAGAACCCTCATGATAAGAAATGAGCAAAGCTGCACTGTCAGGCAAGAGGCATTGTATTTTACACTTCAGTGGCAGGCATTTTACAGCAAACTGTTTCTAATATTAACTCAGAGGTTGTTGCTACCTTGTGACTGAGGTAATGGTTAGGCTCCACACCAGGGACAGTACATCTCCCTCCTCTCAACCCCTGCAGGCAGGCACACACAGGAGGAAGAACAATAGCTGCTTCCAGTCTCAGCTGGCCAGCCTCAGTATAAAGCCATCCCGAGCATGACTCTAAACCAGGACATCCACTGAATGTTGGAAACAAACTGTGACTCCTCATCTGTGTTAGTGAATCAACACCCTGCCTCAAGAGCAGGGCTCACTGGGAAGCCACAACGGAGCCCTTCCTGCCTAACATAACACAACATTTATAGGACTTGGCGTCTTTCAGACTTCTTCTATGGCTGCTTCAAATCAGGACAGCTTAATGAGGGATGACAAACAGTTGATAGACGTCCTCATTATCGAAAATGTAGTACCCTATTTCTAGCGCAATATATCTTGCTTTGTTATTTTGGAAAAACCTGGCATTTAAGATTGGCTGCTGAGCTGAACACTCTAAAGTTTCACCATCAGACTGCCCAAATTCATATTGTTGGGCTGTGCAAGGCATAGCTTACGAAGTATGTGGTTGAAATACTGCTCAGCTGATGTTAGCTGTTCAACCTAACTGCTCCCATCCAATTTAGAAATGCTTCCATGTGATACAATTAGTGGCATAGTACAATACAGCACCAATTTACACAGGCGAAAGCACACTTTCAGAGACTCAACTGCGTATCTGCAAGGCTTTTGTGATGGTGTGCTCCCTCACCACACAATCTCACCATTATTTCCCACAGCCCTGCTCCAGGGATAGCCACCATGGCTGCATCTGGCTCAGAGTGGCCTCAGGGGACACAGTTAACAATGCAATAGCCAAGGGCTAATTGGAGCAGTGAGCCCACCTAACCACAGTGCTGGTCAATATCTGATCAAAGGCAAATTAGAAAGGAATTACCTTCTGTGATTGGTATGCAAAAAGGACTGGCTCAATCCTCTTACTCCATGAATGGTGGACAGCCCAGGGCCCGCTAGGCTTTCCTGGAAGGCAGTGGGCTGCATGTAGTGATCTCCCCTTGGGTAGGGACAGCTCTCAAAGTTACACCTCAAGCTTGAGAGAATTCTTATCATGTCAGATACTTGGTAAATCAAATTGGAATTATTGTGCTGAAACTTTGGAGTCTTAGCTAAGTGATAGAAATAATTGATTAGGCACATCTAATCATTTAGACATAAATCATTGACCAAGTCTGGGACTAAGTCTGGATTCAGTCTCACCCAAACTCCCCTCTGAGGACAAGTTTAGAACTCAAAGGGGTCCTTTCTGAACCTCATATTTCATTGGGAGAGTACCCCTTGCAGTTTTATCTGACCCTGTCCTCTATGCAGTAAATAGACAAGTGCTCCCATTGAATCTAATTATACCATTGTTGTATTTACTATCAAACTGTGAAATCATTGTTTTACATCAAAAAAAGTATCGCTACTTCCCTTGTACGAATGAAGTGCCTCACTCCATCTGTGAACAGCTTTTCACTAATGTAGCTACAATATTCAAGGACAAACACCTTGGAACATCACAGGGACTTGTTGCAGGGGTGAAGTTGTAGTTAGACATCTGTCATCAGATATTGCTTCTCCTTCTTAATTGAATGACTAAACATATCTATACAAGATCATATACTTGGACAAATTACCTTTTAAACAAACACCAACACAAATGTATGCACATTGTTTTGTTATATAATGGTCTGGTGTGCTTTGGTTTTTTTAAAAATTCCACGAGCCTCCTTTGATGAAGGAGCCTTTCTGGTTAAAAATAAATAAAGAGATTGCTAATGCTACTGAAAAACACAAAAAGGGTTTGCTTTTTTTTCTTTAAGGTTTTCCTGAATGAATCTTGAAAGTGAGTTTTCTAGTTATATGCCTTAGTTCTCATCATTAGCATAGTGAATTTCAATGTTATTTATCGATAGGGAATACAGGAACATTTGCTTGGATGGGTCCAAAAGTGTACAGTCTTTTTTACAAAATTCATTTTCATGGATGAGTTGGCAGGCTTATATCAATGCAAATAAAATTGTTGGCTGTTGCACATCATTCCTATTTTTTATCCTTAAATGGATAAAATAGGTGGATGAGGTAAAACTCTTTCATTTCAAATCCATCAAAGCCCAATTATTTTATGTGGACTTTCTCATTCTATCAAAATAAAATCAAATTATACATAATGATAAATGGTACATAAACTATAAATATATCAAATTATAGTAATGCATAATTGAATACATTCTGATAATGATGTATCACCAACATTACACTGCTTCAAGATAAAAAAGCAATACAATATCGCTGCTTTCATTCACTTGCTTTTTCTTACTTTTTGTTCAGAAAGAAGTTGTTTTCTTTATGCATTTCATTCTGATGCAGAACTTCAGAAATTACACTTAATTTATCTGACTGTCTCTTCAAACTGTACATCAGTGGAGTTATTTCTGATTTACCAAGTGGAAAACCAAGAGACATGATGAAAAGGTCTATCTACAGAACTACTCCTCATGCAGCAGGAGATTTGGATGTGGCCCACTCATCACTGAGCATTACTTGTCCCTCTGTGCTCTGGAACAGAGTGGAGCAGTGGATTTGAGTTTGAGATAGCCCTAGATATGAATATATTGAGATGTAGTGGGCAGTTGCAAAGACTAAAACAAATAGCTCTGAAGTTTCCAGCTCCCAGTGTTAGCTAGGATAGCAGACATCACAAAAGTGGGAGTTGATCCAGGGATGAAATGCATTTACTATGCAAAAAATATTAATTATGTATGTGAAAAGTAATGTGGATAATAGAACATTATTGTGTACAAAAATAATTCACTGAAAGCAGACTTCTGAATCTGTGTAAATCCAATTGTTCCTCCTCCTTGGTCTGAGAGAGACAAGAAAATTTCTTGGAATTATTGCATGAAGAGCATCTTTAAGTACATGTGGATACTGTCACACTGCTACAGTCGTATACATATGTCCACCAAACTAAATAAAACATCACACCAACAATAAGCTATAGCATGACTGTACTTTGACATATTACTTTTCTAAGTGCAAAACTGCAGCAAACAGTCCATCTGATTTTCAACTGTGTCTTACAAGAGCAAGAATTCATAAGCTTCCTTTAGGATAATTACAGTAGGTCGCAATCAAACCATGGATAACCCTGTGGATTATTCATACAGTCTATTTTTCCATGACATTTCCTGTTGTAATGAGCTTCTCTAATGAAGTAAACAAGACCCATGTCTCCGCTTAGACATTTCTGAGGAACACCTTGAACATTTTCTGGATTGCATGAGGAAAATACCCATAAAATCACAAAGGAGACAAGACTGATGGAAAGGCATGCACATCACAGCTGTGCAAACTCCAAAGCCTCGTAATCTACAAGGGTTCTCCTCCACACTGGTAATCTTCGTTATGTGTTGGCTGAGTTGCTCAATCCTTGGATAAGCCAGCCCCGAGACTGCGCCTGTGGAGGCAGGAGCTGCTGGGGCAGCAGGGAAGGGATTGGTTCCGCAGCCGACTTGTAAAGTCTGATTAAGTGATCTGTCACTGGTGAAGTCCTTCAGTGACCTGCCTGCTATTTCTGTGTCTAAGACATTTGTGAAACAGCCCCAGCATGTGATGCCCTTGCTGACGCATACACTCACCAACTGGGCAAGGTGGCCAGTGGCTTTTATCTTACAGCTAGGAAAAAAGCCTACGCACACTTATTTCCTCTCATTTGCTTCTAATCCAATGATTGAAAATGTCATGTTAGATTGGAACGGGAGCTTCATTAACCAAAAAAGAGTGAAAACAGAGACAAAAAAAAAAAAACCAGAAAAAAGAAGAAAAACAAAATCAAAGAGATTTCAAACTAGTTTTCAAATTTTCTGATTAATCTGAAATCCTTTCCTTCCCACAGCAAAAGTGTCAGCCCATTTAAGAGAATCAAACAAGCTTCAAGCATTACACTCAATCTCTCTGCTTTTTCACTGCTTCCTTGTGTACATTTAATGGAAATAGACTGACAAAAATAACCCATAGAATGCTAAGATATTGATACTTCCATAAGAAAGATGTTCTAGGACAGGGAGGTCAAAAAATTCAGTTACTGACAATTTTACTGGTACCACACCAAAAATCTTTCCTTTCATTCTCTTGCACAATGTGATTCTCTCACACTGCAGACAACTTAGTAGCCTAGACAGCTTCATCTTCTCTTTGTGAAGTGTTTATCTATTTTGGTATAGGAGTGGGGGGTTCTGTTAAATGTATTTGAACCATGATCTACACACACAGAGTTAATTCTTTAACGAAGATTCCCACACTTGAAAGTATTGGCACGAATTCTTCCCTTGTAGGAAAGGAGAATTAATGAATTTCTTGAATATTTATAATTATATAATACATTAGCATGATTCACTTAAAAAAAAAAAAATGGCACTTTTGTTTATCTCAGTAAGACACTAGCACCATGAGAACACCCTCACAGAAATTCAGTTCAACCCTCCTTTCAATTCTGGGTGCTCTGTTAGATAGTAGCTACAGCTATAAAACGCCTCCCTCCAAGTAAGCTCCTCTGCAAAGGTAATTATTGCTCCTGCAAATTTTTGTACATCATTAGAATGGCAGACTGACATGTTAAAAACCAGCGTTACCCACAATGGCACTCAAACATGGTAATCCATGGCACAATTAAATCAGTTTTTCATAGCACACCCTGAATAATCAATTAGATACACAGATTCCTTTGACAATCACTTAAATGATTTGCACTCCTATTTTTATGCACACCAATAGAAATTGTATTCAAGATAGTGAATGACTATTTTGTCTCTGGTATCTACTGTAATGCTCACAATCATGCTTGGCTTGAGTTTTAGGTAACTATTAATCCTATAGGTTCCTACAACAGTTTGGTTTCCATTAATATCCACTTCATGGCAAGTACTTTTTCACTACTGAGGACAGACCTGAGGGTAGATCACTCAGAAAGAATGGTCAAAAAATAAAGGAAGAGTTAGGTGCCAGGCTGGAAAAGGCTGAAATTGGTATTTCTAGCAATGACTTTTAAAAAAACATGATCAATTTTGTTGTTCTTTCTCCTATCCAATGCCACAACTTTGTATTCACCACCTGTACAAGAAAAAACCATAACCTAAATTTCAGATCTAGTTTCCAATGCATTGTTTATGGACATTATCATATCAGAATACTTCCAATCACACTGTGAAGAGTGGCACTGCCAAGTCAGTCCATCTTATCTAGAAAGAAACTGCATTACTTGAGTTTGTCCATATTTCTCCTTGTAAACAGGTTCCAGGTCTATGAGACCACAAGCAGCTGAAGGAACAAATTCTTTTACTTACTGCTTCATACAGAAGGAGACAGACAGCAAAGTCTCAAGATTTCTGCTTCATTCTGCCTCAGTTTTTTTGAAAATAACTTCCATTCTCAGGATAGTTAAGAAGTACAAACAAGTCATATCAGTGTTCTGCATGAGTGCAGAAAACCTTCTATAGGAAAATGGAATTAAACCCCACTTTTCCCAGATTTTCAGTTTAATTGTGTAAATGTAGAAAGAGTATTGCAGCTTTTCCTTACAGAAGGTCAGGCATCAGTGGATGTTTGACAGAACAGAAGGCTGATTCTGAGACAATTTCACAGACATCCTCTCAGCATTTCATTCACCCTAATGGCAACAAGTAATTGAGAGTCCTTAAAAAAATGTGATGGCAAAGGCAGTCTGGTTTGTCAGGGGTGCCAGTTTTAGACAGGCCCTTCCATCTTACCCATCTTACACATGAAGAGCACCTGCATCTGAGCCTGAACACTACAGCAGACTCCTTTAAGGCACAGAGCCTGTCAACTGGGATTACACTGGATTACACTGGTTGAAGCAAGCATTACCTGAGAAACGACTCCTTATGCTACTTAAGATTAGACCAACTGATTGTACAGTAATAGAAGTAATTTTACAAGGAAAAAGAAGTCTTTATTTAGAGGATGGAGGAACCTTAAGAAAGATGCAGCATGCAATTATGAAAAGAAAGCCTTGTGCAGACTTTATTATTTTATCAGGTAGATTAATAAAAGTAATGAATGGAGCATGTCATGTGTTATTTGAATTTTATTGAGGCATTTTGGAGTCTCTCAAAACAAATCTTCATTTTCTATGGTAATACAAATTACCATGGAAATAAACATTACTATGATGATTGAAAACTGGCTGAAAACATAAACAAAAGGTGGTGATGAATGACTATGCAGTAGTGTCAATGTGTATACTGAGGATCACAGGAATCAGAGCAAGACATGGGTATTGCTAAGTACCTCCATTAGGGAAAGGAAGTACTTATAGTAATGAAATTTCCACATAATGCAAAACAGAGATGAGTTGAGTATCCAAGTGTTGATAATAAAGTATCACAAAGGAGTCTATAATAACAATTAGGAACATGAACAGACTGATGGTGAACTATGATTTACTCAGGGAAAATGCAGAGCCATGCAGGAACAGGAATGTATTTTATGGCTTGTCAACATGAGAAAAGCTGCCCATACATCTGTACAGAACAACTACATTGGTTAAACTATCAGGATATGTCCCTTGTACAGCCATTCCAGTCTGAGATAAAAACTATTTCTTTACTCTCAGGCCAAGTCACTTTTATTCCAGAAAATCTGTTCCCAAGGGAAATCATGCTGGAGTCACTGGATGCAGCTGTGCTGTGCACTGGGCTGAGCAAGGATGGGGCTGTGCATCAGCTCTGCCACCAGCAGGATTCAGTCCCCCATGAAGCCCTGTAGGGTGGGCTCTGCTGCGCTCTGTGTTCTCTTTAGCTCCACTGGCAGCACTTCTCTCTTTAGAAAGCCCCTAAGACCCAGCAGGAGGGAAAGTCATGCAGGCAGGAATGCCAAGGGGCCTGCAAATGCCATGCGTGGTAGCTCAGACACGATTTTGCAATGCAGAATTGCAGCAAAACTGTGTTTAAGGGTACATAGGATTCACAGTAGGGGAAAGGGAGGTGGCCTGGTGCTCCCTGTGCTGTTCCCTTTATGTAACCACCAAGCACGGCAGTCCCAGCAAGGTGGCACTGAGCTTTGCTCACTGTCAGAAGCACTCAGTGCAGCAGAGGGGCATTTGAAGAGAAGGGTGGAAAGCGCTGACTCACAAGGAAAGACCAGAGGAGTTAAACATGGAACTGGCTAAAAGCAGGCTGAGTGGGGAACTCTGTAGTACTTTATAAATATAGGACTCTGGAGATGAATTTTCTCAGAGTGACACTAGAAATCATGGCATGCAGCTAAGAAAGGAAATTTAGAGTAGGAGCCGGATAAAACTTCCTGACAGGGAACAACATTAGCCTTGGCAAGCCCAAAGGGAAGAAGAAGAGATGAAAACTCAGCTAATAGGTGGGAGATCATGTAATCTGATTTTCTGGGCTTGAAGGGAAGGAGAATTTGCAGCAGGAACCACATCAAGTGGAAAGCAGAAATAATTAAGATTTTACTCTGACCCTGAAGAGGTCAAAGCTACAGTGATAGCCTTTAGTCTTAGGGGGCTGTGCAGACACTAAGAGTTTGAGGAGTCCCTTCCCCAGAGGGCCATATTGTACCTGCACCTCTCCTGCAGCACGGGGAGCCCTGAGGACAGGTAAGCCTCATGCAGAGGAGCTTCATTCCCTCTGCCCTGCACAATTTAATACTGAATTCCTAGTGTGCAGACAGTTCTACAGTGCTCAAATAAATTGAAAGGGACCAAAGTTTAGACACTTGCTATTATTTCTTCATTGAAAAGCTTGGCTGACCCTTGAGACAGTGTTACTGCTGTCAGGACATAAAACAGGAGCACAAAATCCTTCTGCTACTCCTTGGCCTTAACGTGGGGCAAACACACAAAGGAGGGTAAGCCCTCTGCCATGGTAGATGCAAAATGAGGGGATTACACCTACCTGGATGAGAAAGTGGCACTTTGCTCAATTTGTCTTGCTAATATTCCATGCTGCAGCACGGAAACTGTTCTCAAAATAGGTTTCTAATTTCTGTACAGATTAAATGCAACCAAGCTACTTTACTTGCCGATAATTTATCTAATACCTCTTAGCTGTGCAGTCACATTCACCAGAATGAGTTGGACAAGGAGATAGGTGTCCTGTGGAAATTCAGAGAATTACTAATAAAAGAGCAGCCCGCTTGGATTAAACATATATTAGTAGTGCTCTTTCAGGCTGCTACATCCTGCCCTGCCTGTCAGCATCCATCTCATGCTTGTTAAGTTCCTGTGCCACATACTATCTTAGCTCAGCCAACTTAAGGAAAAAGGGCCAAATACTTTGTGAAGGATCAGAGTTCATGTCACCGTGATGGAATGAAAATCTAGACAAGACTTTTCAAGGAACTAACTGAAGTGTCACTTAAAGCTCAGCAGCAGGGAATACCAGGAAAGTTTCCAGCAGAAAAAAGCCCCAGAGAAATAAAGATTTCTGTGACATATTCAATAGATCCATGATCTTGTATGACTGAAGTTCTTACTCTCTGGGCAGAAGTGAGCCTTTTAGGATCACAGATGATAGCAGCATATGCTTTGAAATTCTCCCAGGATTTCTTACAGGGATATCTACAAGGAAGAATGATCTTACCTTAAAGTTTAAAACTTGCAAAATACAAAAAACCTTCTCAACTAGTTTTTTATACCAGGTATATCTGTATAAATGAGAAGTAGAAATAGTTTTACTTCAAAGTCCTTCCTGTGAACTTACACAAATGCAACTGCGCTCAGAAAAAAAGAAGCTGCAAATAATTCAGGAAATTAAAGGTGTAAGAGAGAGTCTTGGTGTAATTTTGTATGTCAGAAAATAAGGAGCATCCCCAAGAGGAGAGTACATATCTCAGTATCTCAAGTATATGTTCTTCATGTCCCTGCCACTGAGAAATACAAACAAAAGAAAACCCAGAAAGTCAAATACCTCCTGTTTGCTCTGCAAAATGAATGCATCCAAAGTGCTGAAAGAAGTTTGGGAGATTACTGAAACACTTGGCCAAGCCCTTCCTGCCCCAGCTCCTGCTGGTGTGGAACCTCCACAGCTGGTGCTGAGGAGAGAAACAGCAGGTAGCTCTAAAAGCCCAAGAGCATCTTCTGTAAGTCATTAAAGGACTTGAAAGGAGGTGACAACTGGTCAGGAAATGATGCTTGTTTGTTTGGTTTTAAAATTTTATTAAAAGCTTGAATACTGTTACTTATTTGTCCTCTGAATCCTCCTTGCTCCTCTGCATCAACTATGATGAAAAGGTTCTGTTTAGTCAGCATGTTATTTTTTGCAAGAAATGACTGACATTAACTTGGCTTAGTGTGAGAGAAGTAGCTTGAGATGCTTCTAAGTCCCCTTCCTGTGTAGGGCGAGATGGATATAGGTAGAGAGGAGATGTGAAGTATAATTATCCATCACTTATAAACAGCTGTCCATATTGTCTTTTAATTCTGGTTTAGTTTGTTTTATCCTATTTATTCAGCATTTCAGAATATGGGCAAAGACATTTTCTTAGAAAACATTTCTTCTTGTTTATTAGGCAACAGTGATTGTTTCAAGTATAGATGGTGCTATCAGTGATTTAAAGAAAAGTGAGTATTGCTGCCCAAAGCCTGCCTCTAGAATAATGCCTGAAAGCTATGGTGGTCTGGTGATAGTTACTGTTTGCTGTAAGCCCATATGTTTAGGGAATAATAAAATAAATATTAGAGGGTCAAACATGTGGCTAGTAGCTAGCACAGGCTATGAAAAGACGCTTGCTAGTAAAGATTGGTAGTTCATTCATTTTGAATTAAACTGTAAATCAAGGAACTATAAACGTGTGGGAGGAGTGGATTAAAAATTTAACAAAAAAGCTTTTGGTTTCTTAATTCCATGATCTGTCACATCTCTCCATCTGTGCAAAATGAGTGGGTGTTGCAGAAAAAAAATCTGAAAGGATGGGATGTTAAAATGGTTTACACTGAGGTTCCTGTGCAGCGTGGCTGACTTCTACACTTCCCAAACAGCACCATTTCAGAACAGAACACCTCTGCTTTTCTACAGAATCAAGCCAGACATATTTATCACTAGTCAGACAAAAAGTGATTTACATAGCTGGACTGAAAATGGAAATAAAGGCCTTATCATGCTTGAAAAATGCCATTTACTTTAAAGTGAGGCTTTCTACTTAGTGAGCACTAGTTTGAGTAATAACAGAAAGCGAAATCTGATTTATTCTGCCAGTTTGCATTAAGAGAATCTTAGGCAAAACAAAATCCACCCTTTGAGAACCAACAAGAAAGAGAGATTACACAACATCTGTCTGAATGGAAAATGACAAATGACTCCAAGATTTTATTGTAATTTTACTCCAGGAATGGAACTTGCTATTCTTACCTCCGAGTACTGATTCCTACACATTTTAAAAAGTCATGAAAGGGAGACTGGTCCTTAGAAGTGCTCTCTGACAGTGAAGAACAGTGGCCAGAACCTGACAAAGTTAACTGAAAAGTTAAATATATTTAACAGTGAAACTCCTGAAATAATATCATGTAATTCACATATCTCCTGAAGTTGCTGGATCTGTTACTTATTTTAAATTGTCTGTATATTCAAGCACAGAAACACTCATCTGAAAATGTGAAGTAGTTCATCCCTAGCTAAAGCTAGTTTCTGCGCAGGGAAAGACCACAGGAAAACTCCTCTCAGCTTTGAACACAGCATGCTTTGATGCAAAGGAACTCTCAGCAGCTCAGCTGGCTGGAGCAACAAAAGCAGTACCAGCAGAGTCTGGACTGCAACAGGTTCCCATATGCAGCTGTACTTCTGTCATGAATAACCATCTCCATGTCCTGAACAGCAGCCCATCTGAATGAAAAAACAGGGGAGTAAAAATCACTGGGGTATTAAAAGAGTGCAGAGCCAAACCAAGCTGGCACATAAATTCTCCTTCCTACATAAGGATCAAAGTCGGGAAGATTGAAGTGTCTTCTCTCACTTCAGAGCACGTGTATCTCCCTTTCAATAAAGGAAGGTACTATTAATCATGATCTCCCACTCTTTCCTAGGTCAGAAAATTCAAAATTCCCATCTGGCTGGTGCTTGGGAAGTTTCATTACAGGATTTTCATATTTCTGGTGTTTTATTATCTCTGGAGGAGTTTCTTACACTATTGGCAGCCATTCCAGCTTGTCCCTGACTGTGAGACTACTCACAACACCAGGGAAGAAGAAAAATAAAATAAAAACCCACTCAGCAGAAGCAAATGATGATAACTGGAAGAAGCCTACACTGAGGATGGGAAAAGAAAGAGTCATTTGAGATGTGGGCTGTGTGTGGGAAAGTCTCCTCTCTGGGAGCCTCACTGGCTGGCCAGAAAGTGGGGAACTGCAAGAGGATACCTCCAAGACAAATACAGGAATAATCAAATGAGAGAGACCTTTCATCAAAAGAGAAAAACAACCATAAATACAGATGATAATTCCATCCCTTCTCCACCTCTCTGTTTTCACCACCCTCAGTGTTGAAAATGCTCTCTTAACTCCACAGACACATTTGCCTTTCCTGTGAGGTAGATCTGAAGCCTCCTGGAGCCAGCAATTTCAAAAAGCTTTACTAGGCTCAGTGGGGTCCTGGGTATGATGGCGTTGTTTCATGGGAAAATCCTTTCCAATCTCATGAGCTATCAGAAATGAAGGAGGAAAGAAGCCTGAGAGGCCACCATCCTTTCTTCCTTCCAGACGAGAGAATGAGCAAACACATAATTCCCTTTAGTCCTGACCGTACAGACCAAGCTCTGTGGGGACAAAGCCGAAATGGCTTTTGCAGAATAGCACAATTGTCCCAGGGTGGAACGCAGAGAAATACAGAACGGCTGAGGTGGGAAGAAACCTCTAGAGATGATCTGATGCAACCCACCTGCCCAAGCAGGGCCAGCTGTCCAGGACTATGTCCAGATGGTTTTTGAGTATCTGCAAGGATGGAGACTCCACAGCCTCCCTGGGCAAACTGTGCCAGCTCCTGGTCACCCGCACAGTGAAAAAGTGTTTCCTGTGTTTCAGTGTGTGCCCACTGCCTCTGGTCCTGGACCTGTGCACAAAATCCATTCAAGAACCTCAAAGAAACTTGAGTTCTGAGAATTTGAACACTGACATGTTCCTTCCTAATCTGGTTAATGTAAAGATAGCCTGGGTTTGCATTTAACCCCTTTTAGTCCTACACAAATCTAAGGTCCATAAGATAATCTATGGGTTTTTTTGGTTCCCTTAAGCAGTAAATCAGATTAAAAATGTACTTTTTTGGTCATTGTGGTACTTCAGCACAGTATTGCAGGTAAGTGCTCTCCCAAAGTTACCTTTTAGCTGCAGATGTGTTGCAGTTAGACAGGCATAGCCAAAAAACATGGTATAATAATATCACCTATGAGAAGACTCCTAATATATTCATACAGCATATGTCTGAGGCAGTGGCTCTTTCAACTACATCTTTGACCAGGACAATAATGCCTTTAAAAGAGAAATGTTTGCATTTATACTTTATTCATGGATTTGTTTTCCATCATGTTAGCAGTTTTAGGCTTGCTGTATCTTGTATCCAAAATATTGTTAATAGGATCAGGCAGGGAATATTTACATTTTAATTAAAAAATATTGCAATAAACTGGAGTTTATTATTGGCAAAAAAAAAAGGGAGGGGGGAAGGAAGAGCAGGTTACTACTATTTAATTTAATGGCAATAATCAGCTTTATTTTTACTGTGGCTTTTCTATGAACAATTTACTATGTAAAAGTATTTTTTTGTCATGCAAATCATTCTGAGCTAATGTTATACAAATTTATTCTTGAAAGACTTCAAGTGCTTTTCACAACAATAATAAGCTTTAAGTGGTTTATATATCTGAAATGGTTTTTCCAAGCTTGGAAATCACTGAAAGGAGAAACAATGCATAGAAAAAGTTCAGTTCAACAAGATCACAATCTGAACAAAACAGGTCTAATTCTCATCACTTTCTGGCACTACAGCAGCATTAAGGATTCCTATCTGTCTGTTCCCAGGCCTGTGAGGCTGCCTTATCAGAGGGGCGCCAGGTAAAACTGTCTTGACGTAAATGCAAATCTCTTTCTCCATGCTTGTAAATTCCTAGTAAGATTCATTTAGTGACATGGAAAGAGGAAAACAGATATCCCAGTGTGGCACTTCTGAATGCTTCTGTTCCAAAGAAGAAAATGGACATAAAACTGGTAGAAGTAGCAGATGTCGGGCCTGTATGACAGGGCGAGGGAAACATTTCTCAAAAAAGTCAGCACCTGGAACGCCCATGAGGTCCCTCCACAGCCCCACAGGTCTAAGAGGCAGTAACTCTTCAGTCCAGAGGAGTTCTCAGCTCAGCAGGAACTTGAGCAGGGAGACTTGCCTTTCTCCAAGAACCAAGTTTCTCAGGTGTGTCTCAGTTTTGTGCACTGCAAAACATGAGCCACTGTGCTGCCGCTGGAACCTGAGCTGGAAGGTTTACAATAAACAAGGAAGCTAAGGACGTTTAGGCTAGTCCTGTGTTCTCATCACATTGACATGAGAAACAAGAAGGTAAGCAGTTATCTCAGCCCACCAAAGGCTGGTTCGGTCTGGAGACAGGGAAATGTGGGGTTAAACACTGGAAAGAAAACCAATTTCTCAAACCTCTCAAACTCCTAAAATGACTAACCAGAGAAAAATTACTCAAGGAAACTCGATGGATATCAGACCATATTTGTTTCAGTTTTTCCTGTGAACACTTTATTCCCACAGGAAACCTGAAATTATGTCCCTCAGATGCTGTCTCAGAAGCTGTACAATTTTTCACTTCTTCTCCCCAAAGACCTTCCCTTTGCTCAGGGTTACTGAGAAGAAGCCTGGAATCCACTGGCCTAAGAACTGTCCAGACATTAATGGTTGTAATTCCATGGTCAAGCCTATTTCAGTAGAAAATGAAAGCTATCTAAAGGAGCAGACAAGCCCCACTCAGAACACAGGATGCAAGACACATACCAGAACTTAAACACATCTGGTATCATCAGTATCATATTTTTCTGCCCATATCTGGGTTTAGAACAGACACTTTTTCTTCTCCAGTTAATTAAATCAACTTGCAAGTCAACTGTAAGCCCTTCCAGAAAACATAAGATTGATTTAAAAAGAAAACTATGAGATGGTTTAAAGAAAATGGATTAGCCTTCTGACTTCTGTGCATTTGGGCCATGCATTTAACTTTCTCCCCACAAACATGACAGATAGAATATCACTTAAAAATTACAGCAGAGATTTTGTTATCAACTCAACTTTGTGTCACTAGTTTCTGAGCTTTTCACATTGAATATCATAAAGTTTGCAAACAACTTTGTATGGAGCTCAACTTCTGGATTACCCTGAACTCCCCTTATGAGTCTTCGGATTCTTTGGTTCATTCCTTGAAGGTGCAATACGAAGGAGCTCACTGGATCTGTGTGTGGATTACTGATAGTTCGTTGGCTATATTCTTAGAAATGGTTTTGTGGTGAGAGGCAGTTCAGTGCCTAGAGCAAACTCCCGCTTCCGTACCTGCAAAGCAGGCAAGGGAGGGCAGTCTGCCACTCCAGCTTGGCACTACCCAAAACAATCTATGTGTTCCAAAAGCATCACCTCAGCAAGCAATGCCAATCATTTAAAGGTAAAGTTAAAGGGATTTAAGTTAAAAGCTTGACCACTTCACACAGAGGAATTCTTCCGGGCCAGGCTGGATGGAACTCTGAGCAACTTGGTCTAGTGAAAGGTATTCCTGCCAATGCCATGGGGGGTAGAACTAGATGATCTTTAAGGTCCCTTCCAACCCAAACCATTCTATGATTCTATGAAATATTAGCAGACAGCATGTGCAAGATTAAAAGCTCAACTATGAGAAACTTATGTGTAATTTTATGTAATGGATGCAATTTCATATACAGTAATGACAGCTGAGTTATCAAGAGGCCAATTATACATCTCAGTGGTCATGTGCATTTGCAGCAATTATGCCTACAACATAATCATGATAATTAGCCTTGCTATTGTCCTCTATTTAACTGGAAAGCTAGGTCCAAAGCTTGATTTTTTAAAACTATCTACATGGAGATTATTTATCTATCTATCTATCTATCTATCTATCTATCTATCTATCTATCTATCCATTTCTATTTTCCATGGAAATTATTTATCCATCTATCATAACTAACCAAGTCTTTCTTTTATAGCATCTGATACTACTGTTTACTGTTTAAGACAAGGTAAAGTGACTGACCTAAAATATTCTTGCCTGTCATGATGTATTGCAAGAAAAACCTGGAAAGTTTTTAGAATGAAAATTAAGTTCCTTATGTGTACTTAGAAAACTACCATTCATGTATATTTGGAGAAATACAGTAGCCACCAAGAACAGAGCTTCGTTGCAGATTCAGTTATATTACTTCTTGGTCATTAGAGGCAATAAAATATAATGTCAACAGAAACTCATAGGAGATCACAGGTTTGATTAGAATTCCACCAAAGTGAAGGGGAATGTTCTTCTAGGGCTTGAGAAGGCTTTGGGTCAGATTTTGTAGCATGCCTGCAGAGTTTCTCAACATGAGGGTCTGAGTGGGACATGATGAATGGTGCTCACCAATATAAGCATCTGCTCCATCACCTCTTTCAACTTTTGAAAAAGGATAGGTCCCTGCCTTTTTAAAAGAAGAGCATGAGATGAAAGTGGGAAGGACTTTTTTTTTTTTTTTTTACTTTACCCTTTACACACTTCTGCACTACTTGAGTTTTCTTTTTTTCCCTTACAACTCTCATCTCCTGGGTCCACAGTAAGAGTTTATTAAAAAACCAGAATTTAAAAGATCATAAATATTGAGTTGTCTTTCTAGTTAAAAATACAGAGCCACTGAACTTGACATTAAGGGGTCATCCAAAACCAGCCATTGATTTTTAGACATCAGGTGGGATTTTTGCACTCAGAAATGGCAAGACGAAAGAAAAAGGAATGTGATACTGAAAGGATTTTGATAACTTCTCTAGACTATTAAGCAAATTTGGAGACTGACGTTACTTAAAACTGCAGGAAGCAGGTTCATCTATTTTTTCTCTTTTCCTAATCTTCTGCCATACTATGCTATTCTTAAAATTTTTGTCAGTTTTTTCTGAATTTCTTGGCACTTCAGTAATTTTTATTTTTTACAGAATCCACAGAGACTGAGTCAGGTCCGTATTTTCTAGCTCTATCTGTACAAGCCTGGAGGAGAGAGACTTTCAATTGTTTTATACCAAGGCTTAGAGACGGCTGGAGGAAGGTCAAAATACTCAGCCTCCATGAGCAGCCAAAGACACTGTGGTCGTGAGGTGATCCCATGCAGGTCCCTCGGCCCATGAATTAAAAAAACTGGGGAAAAACCCCTGCTTTTGCATTGGCCCAGCTCCTGTCCTGCAGGCAAAGCTGTTGGGCCTTTGGACCTCAGTGCTGTGACCTCCCAATTTGGAGCTGCAGGTGAGGAAGGAATGTCCTTCACTCCTCTGACCTAGGAAGGCAGGAATCAGTCCCCATGTGACTGCCTGCTCCCCAGCTGGGTAAAATACTGGCTGGTGATAGCACTCTTATTTTGCAACTCTAATTGCTTCCATGCCTGCCTCAAAATACATCTAAGTGAAGCTCAAATAAATCTAATGACTCAATGTCCTTGATATCATGAACCTCAAACAATGACAAAATGATGAGTCGCTGCATGTTGCAATTTGAACTTTTTTTACAAATAAATTTCACAACGATACCCTAGTAAAATCCATTATTTTTATAGTGCCCATTTTAACGCTGCTTTTAAATGGTTCTTACGAATCTGCAAAAAAATAATTTATATAGTTATCTTAAAGGAGTCACATATACTTTGAGCAGAAATTGGGAAATTAATTGTAAGCACATGTATGTATTTGGTTTGATTAGGTTTAAAAAATATACTTAGGTTGCAGACCTTTTATAAATGTATATTGGATTACTTTTTTCCTAATAGAAAATATCCTTCCAAATTGGATTGCAGTCATCTGTGGCATACGAAGAGAAAATGAGCACATTTGCAAAGCTGGTTGGAAGGTGGCTAAAGGAGACAGAGAAGGCTTAACAGAGCACTAGTTTAGCAAGAGAACTGAGTTGGTATTTACTGAAGACATCTTTCAGTTATGACTAGAGGAGTATGCGGCACTTAGAAATACTGAAAATTGCATTTGTTTTATGAGCATTATGCAATTACTGTCTAAAAACATATCTTTCACTTTTACTGCATTATTTATTAGGCTGGTTGCAAAGTCTGAAATCTCTTTCTGCGTGGATTATATTTAAAACTTGCAAACTTAATTTTGCTGTAACATCAGTTTGCTAGTGGTGACGAGGGAGCTTTACCCCATCTAGATAACCTCTGAAGTCCACGTGTACAGACACCCCACTGTCAGAAAGAGGCCGGATGGCTTCAGCCAGCAATGAGGTGCCTTCAAATAGGTGTTGCAATGCCTGAAATATGTGTTTCTTGCCCCAGCAAGAAACTGTGACTGACAGTCTGCAAGTTTAATGGCTCCCTGGGACCAGTATTTACTTAAGTGTTGTTGTTCTAGGTATCCTAGACAGGAAAATTCCCTTTTTTGCCCTTAAAATAAATGCTCTTGGTTTGCTACATCAACCCCAAAGTTGAAATGAGTATTTCTACCTGCATTTGTGTTGAGTATGTTGTTTCCTCAATACAGACATAGATTTATTTCTAGATAAATATTTATACATTCTAAATCTATAAATATTTTAAAATATTATATATGGATTTATACATTAAATACATATGTTTATATATAGGTATTCATATGGATGTATATTATTTTCATACTGCCTCTCTGACAAGAAAAAAGGTATTGAATATTTTGCCAGGATTTTTCTAATCTCTAATAAAGTATGTATACCTGACAGGCTGTATGTCTCACTGCATTGCAACCTTTGAAGACTCTGCAGTGCTTTAGGCATCACACCAATACGAGGATTGTGAGCTTGGGCAAGAGCTGGCAACATGCAAGCAATGATGCTATCTTCCTCTCACTTTAGCGAAGATTTCTCCTCAGCTGGTTGGGGTTTTTTAATCCCCAAAGCTTCTAATGTAAAATATTTTCAAGTCTAATTACTTCAGATTGTGACCTGTCATATCAAGAATTTATTTACATATGAAGCCGACAGTAATATATCTGCTTAAGAGGAAGAACATATCACTGCTTCTTCCAAGCCAAAAGGCAACTTAAATTTCTTGCTGAAAATGTACACGCAGGTCACAGCTCAAAGGCTGTCAGGCTCAGAGCATGTTTTTACATAAATTTTATTATTATATGGTTCTTACACAGCTTAAAGTATTTTAAAACAGGGCAAAAGGCCAGCGCTCTTGCAAGCCTATCATCTTATTGCTTCACTTTTGCAAAGCAGAGCTCTTTTCTGGGCTTGTTTTTGGGACTATTGTGCATTCACAGCTGCTGGGTGGGCTGTTAGTAGCTGGCAGAGTGGGATCAGCTGGATCTGTTCACTCTCCACATCACCAGTGGGATTTAAAATGCCTCTCTCTGAAAAGGATGACATATTTTAATGAGAATACACTTCTGCTCGGTGAGAGAAGGGATAGAGAGGGAATGGGGAAATCCCGCGTCTGGAGGACGTGTGCCCGCCACTCCTTCGGAGGGAAGCCGCACTCATCAGAAACACTTTCAGGCTGTCAAGGCACAGTGTCTAATACGTTGTGCCACAACTGGGTTGGCGTTGTCATTACTCTTTTATGTGTGGCATCCTCCCTCCTGCCCACACGCTGGCTCTGGCTCGTTCGGGTGTGCTGCAGCATCTCCTCACTCAGAGGGGACCCAGCTCAGGGTGGGGGGGCAGGGATGATGCTGAACCCCCTGCACAGGGCAGAGCCTCCACCTGGGGGTGCAGCAATGAGACACGATGCAGTGACATCCACTGTGTGCTCCCCAGCTACTGCAGTCTGCTTGGAAAGGCAAACTTGGGCCAGGTTTGGAAAAGGCCTGACTGAAACAGCTCAGCAAACCTGCACTTGAGAGACTGGGGATTTGCGTGAATAGCACGTAGCAATGAATGAGGGCAACTGCATTTAAAAATGGGCTTGGGTGGTATTTGAATCCCTAATCTACCGAATAAAACCTGGTATTTGTATCTAATAATAATATAATACTGTGCATTTAGAAAGTCTTTATTTGAGTCAATCTGACTCTGAAAGGTCTTTCTGAAGACAATTAAACAACATGAGAAATGCACAGCACTGCCTTCCTTGGTGTCAAATCAATCATCGAATCATAGAACAGTTTGGGTTGCAAGAGACCTTAGAGACCATGTAATTCCAACTCCCCTGCCACAGGCAGGAGCTCCTTCCACTAAACCAAGTTGCTCAAAGCCTCATCCAACCTGGACTTGAACATAGCTGGGGAAGTTTCAACTTTTATGTCACTTAGACATTTATACAGTTCCTTCAAATTCACATAATGTCAGAGGGTCAACAACTCACAGGCAAGAACCACACGCAGGTCCTACACAGGTTCTCATGAAGAGGTGCTGCAGGCTTTCTCACAGTGCTGCTCATCCCAATTTTAGATGCACATCTCCAGCACATGCTCTTTTTAAGCAAGTATTTCTCAAACTCCTGCTGGAGGTTTGATGTAAAGTGCCGTGAACTGATTAAAAATGTCATGCAGTTGTTTTAAAATTATATGATGCTGCCAGAGGAATGGCTGCATGATGAGACAGCAACTTCCTTCATGCAAAAGTAAAAATTATCAAGAATTACTTGTTCTGAGTACAGGCTACTCAGAGAAATTGGTGAGATTGTCTCCTGCACATAAAGACAGCCAGCAAGGTCAGACTATTCATGTACTTTCATGATGGGGACAGGTCATGCAGGGAATCTTTCTGAGGACACCTGTCACCCTCAGACAACCCAATCTTTCCTCTACACCAGGGGAAAGTCTAGAAATCAGAAGACTGGATAAACTCTGACTATCTACTGACCTGATAGAGCGAATGTAGAGACAGGAGGAAAATAAATTAGACAAGATAGAGGGTACAAGATATAAATGACAAGTTATGTAAAGGATAAATTCAGCATAGGGTTGGGAGGAAAAACCAAAAGAGTATGGAAACTCTTGTAGAAAGAGTTGCACTGGAGGAAAGACAAGAAATTGGGCCAGTGGAAGACAATACAATCTGAAGAAAGAGAGGAAAAAATGAAGCATCAGGAGACAGGATAAAAAGGAAAAGAGGGGAAAAAAGAGGAAAAATAGGGAAAACCTGTACTGACAAATCCCTGCTATTCAGAGTATGCTTCTGTGGCTCCTCAGTGCATGCAACTGCTTTCTCAGTGCGTGCTAGACTTAATTTGCCATGAATGATAGATTTCAGAAGAACTTTAGAATTCAATATGTACTGTGAAATGTTCCCTGCTCAGCCACTCCTGTAGAGTGGGGAAATGGCAGGAAATCATTTCGAACAATAGCGTGTGTTATTTTGAGGGAGACATAATGGCTTGTTTGGTTTGACATCCAAAACAGATATAACTGAGACAAAAGCATTTAAATGCTAATCTGTCATTTACAGCGGGTAAACAAAAACTAACGTGCATAAAATCTGTGGTGCTTGTGAGAGAGTGCCCTAGAAGCCTGAAATATTGCTTAATTCAGAGAAGACAGGCATCTCAGCAGGCACAATTTATACCCAAAATATATGAATGTTGAGAGCAAATTTTAGGTCCTCAAACCTCTGTTTCCTGGTGGTGGATTTGGATCATTCAGTTTGGGTTTCAGAAAGGAGTGATTTTTCATTTGCAGTGTATTTTTTGGAGATGGAAATATGCAGGCAGATATTTTCCAGTGGCAGTCAACACCTGTGCAGTCCAATCAAAATGTACCCCACATGAGCAAATTCGAGAGATACACGGAGATCCTAAATTCATCTCAAGGTGGCTCTGGGTGAGAAAAGAAGATATGTGTTGCCTTGAACACAAGCCAGCCTGTTTCCTAAGACACTGCCCTGAGCAGCTGAGAAAAACATGGAGAACATTTCTAAAATCACAGTGACCGCCACCAGCCTCCAAGGTGTGACACACAACCAAAGGTCACTGGAAATGATGCCACTGTCAAAAAGCTCACCCTACTGCAGTGATGGGAAGAAAAGGTAGGTTTCTTTCTATTCTGGGATGAGCAACTCTACTGCCAGCTCCCAGCCACACCATAGAGCAGCAGGTCCAGACCCTCAGACACCGTCCTTATAAGCAACAGGAATAGACCTGAATTTTGTGTTGGTTTTGTCTCTGTTGCAAGGAGTCCTCTGCGAATTTTTAGAGGAGTACAAAAAGGCAAGAGTAATTTATTGCAGTGTATCAAAAAATACCTTCAAGACTTTAGACAAGATTTATACCAACTTCTCTCAGGGCTGCCAGGCTGTATGAAGACACAAGCAAAGAGGGAAAACCCTCAGACTGCACTGTACACAAACGGACCTTCAGAAGGAAATTCACAATTTATTATTCACCTGGCAGTTTAAAATTTTCTTAAAAGCTCTACTAGTCTCACTGTCCTTCTTGCCTTCCACCTATAAATCTTCTAAATTATTTTGTTTTGCCCAAGTTTGTGATTAGTTTCACTGTAGCTATGTTTGCTTCTTTCTTAATGTATATCCTTTTCTTTCTATTATGCGTGCTTGTATGTGGAAGTCTTCAATACACACAAATCATGAAAAGTCTCTACACTGGAAAAAATGTGATCTGTAACTAATCTCAAGCAAGCAGGCAAAACAACAGGAACAGAAAGCAACTCAGTCACCTGTTCCTCCTCCTTTAACATGGCATGATTTATCTGCTTCTTATCTATTCACGTGGCTTTTGTCACGCAAGTCTCTTAGCTCCTGATAGCTGCTGAGTAACTTGTTCAGAAACCGTACGTTCACAGAAACAGAAAAACATTTTAATTTCCAGGTGATGATTGGCTTTAAAGAAACCCCCAAAAACAAAACCAACCAAACAAAAAAACCCCCACAAACAAACAAACAAACAAAAGCAAAAAAAAAAACCCAACCAAAAAAACCCCCCCAAAAAACCTCAAAAAACCCACCAACCCAAAAAAACCTCGAGTGCAATTAATAGGACATTCTCTAACGACCTGTTTGGATCTGACCTTGACACAGTCCGACATTCTGTGGCAGAACTCCTTCTAGTCCTGAACCTTTACTTCTTAACTTTCTCTTGTGTTTTCTTTATACACACTCTTCTGCAATACAGGAAAAAGGTACGCGTGCTTTTTGTATGGAGAACTGCACTTTCCTGTAATATTAATATGTCCTGTGATATTAACATTGTATTTTACAAATATATATCCCTGGAGTATAAATGTGAAATTTCTGTTGAGCTGGCAATTTTCCCAAGCCCCTCAAAGGGATGCTCATTTGCTCTATGCTGTACTTAGGTGCTGCTTCATGAGACGCCACCTTCTGAACATCCCTAGTCCAGTATTTCCTGCTTGTTCTGTGACTGAAAAAAGGGAAGGAGGGAAGACTATGCCTTTCCTACACAGAGCCTGTGTCAAAAGGCACATTACAGACATCTCCCTAGAAATCTGAGCTCACAGTTGACCTGTTCAGAGCCAAATCATCCTCGACTTATCTTGAGGCATGTATGCACAGGAGAAACCATAACCATTCAATTAAAAATAATCACGAAAGTCTGATGTTCTTTGTGATATTCTGCTTGTGTCTTTTATGTTACTAATATGAAAGCACCAATTGGACAAAAATCTGCAGAAACTTTCTTTTCCGAGAAAATGTCCAGCTCAGTTTCAAATACAGAGCTTAAAGGTATTCTAGAACTGTCTTAAAAATATTCTGCAGGATGAAGAAGCCAACACAGTATTCAATTTTACATTTTGAGAGTCTGAGAATTTACTATTCTGCTTCAAAATGTTCAATTACGCTTGTGTGGGATTTGACATTGCTCTTTCAGCCGACAAACATAATCTCATAGTGTGTCTAAGCCTCTCCACACAGATCTTACAAGCTTTACTCTGTTGTCAATATCCTGCCTTGAGTTTCATGACCTAGGTTCAGTGAATACTTCAGGACATCCAGCACATGGCATCAGACATCTTGATGACACCAAACCTTGCACACTGCTGTTTAATGACCTCTTGTATTATTTTTGTCTGTTGACTTTCTAAACCCATCAAAGCAGATTACAGCCACTTATAGTGTTCATGTCTTCTGAGTCCTCTGCTCAGCTTAATAGAGCAAGGAAATCACCTTATCTGTCAGATATTCACTGTACCCCAAAATCTCTCTAAAATACATCATAATCCTTCAGTTGAACTAAGCAAGGATCCCTTTTCAAAGATAATTACACAATCTGTTTTAAACATCTTTTTCATTCTTATGTACAAAAAGGACCAGGTTTCACTCTTTCTTATTTTATTCTGTGAACGGTTCTGTGATGCCATTGGTGTAAGATATGAATGCAGACAGCAGGCTACCACTTTGGTTATACAATTCTTCTAAAATTACTCAAAAGTGATGCAACCTAATAATGTAGAGAAACTGAGCCCAGGAACCATAGGTTACACATATTTGTTAGCCATACTTCTTGATAATCTTGTGTACATATACCTGGGATAAAATTTGCTGTGATAAATATAAATGTGTTTGTCTTGCTTTAGATAGCCACTTCTTTTTTTATTTGAAAAGACAATTACAGCAGGATTTCCTGAGACTTATTGGTGAATTCCCATCTTCTTGTTCCTCATTCTCATGTGAAGAAAAGTTAACAGGAAAAAATATATATGTTAAGGTGGGAGCAAAGTCAATGTCTACCATTGACAAGTATCATTTTACAACATGCAATAGGGATTGACTGGGACAAGGGGAAAATACAAAAAATAATTTTTTTCAGCCCTTTTTGCCTGGACATGTCTTTGCTCTGCATGCATAATTTGGAACCACCAATTTATACTCATGAAGAAAAACTGAAGCTAAAGAAAATTAAAACTTCTTTAAGTAGCAGCTGATGTTCTGCTTTAGCAAAGAGGTTACTGTGCGCAGTATATTTAGTTGCCTTGTTTTCTCCTCAGAGAAAGATCACATGCTGCATTTATGCAGGAAAATTTACTGCCACCTGACTAAAATTAGATAGTCCACACTTATGCTTTATGTCATTATCCTGGGAATGGTGTGGGAGTTTAAATCTATAATCGCTGCATACACAGGGAAAGGCTGAGAACTGCTCTGAATAAAGGCAACAGCCTTGGAAATTCAGGTCTTAGCATTTGAATCATTTTTTTTAATGAACTCTTTTAAAGCATAGGTGCTGGAAAGCAAAAGTGGAGGGGAGAGGAAGGACAAGTAACCAAGCATACCATATGGGTACTTAATGTATCTGGCAGCCTGCTGTTCTCCCACTCTGGAGTCTTGTAATAGTATTAGCTGACACAGACATGTGGCTGTGCTTATCGGACGTCAGTGCAGGGCTAAGGAACACGCTGTGGGGTAAGCCCCAGCACTCCAGTCTGCATTGCACGCTGCAGCTCTGAGTGGGCGCTGCCTCAGCTCCTGCCAGGCAGACCTTCAGAAGGCCAACTTCTTCATAGATAGCAAAACACTGCCAGGTGTAACAACTCTTGAAATTTTTTTATTTTTATTTTCTTGGATTTCCATTGACTACTTTTGCTTAAAATGTTAACAATTTTCTTTTTTTTTTTTTTAAAAAGTAAGCTCAGAGCCCAGAGCCTTTGTAGTCATTGGCAAAATTGTATTGGAGGGCAGGGAGGGAGGGTGGGAAGGCAACAGCAGCTCCCAGTAAGTGACACCAGCTCTCAGTATAAATTAGTTGTGGGGATTTGTCAGGCAATGACAATTTTCAGTTCTAACTCCCAGACCTCTCTTTCTATGGCACCTTCATATACTGTAGAATATTGCATACTATCCCTGCTCCCTATGATAGGTTGTAAATTCAGAGAGGCAGGAAGTAAATACCTAATTCAAACCCAGTGTCAGTGTTATTTTGCTTGGATTCTACCTCACTGCACTCAACTGCACTGTATCGTTCCAGAACTGAGCTCCTACAGTAAGCTCATTATATAAAAACCAGCACAAAACAATTTGAAAATGTAATGCAAAATATTGCCATTTCTTTCTTCAGATGCTTATTTCCCATCAACCTAAAAAATCAAAGAACTTTCTCACTCACTTGACATGTCTATTTGTAAACCTCATACCGCATTTTTGAGATCTATCATAAACAAATTGGTTTGAACTGTGACACAAATCCATAATGATGACCCTTAAACAGCCTTAAGGGTAAGTCATGAGCCTAATGAAAACTGCATGCTCTTTTCATTCGCTCAAATATCTGTGCTAAATTCTTAAAAGAATATTTAAAGGATATAAGAAAGTTTTCAGAAATTTCCAAGAGGCTGGCTCACATCTCACAAAAGCAAAAGTAACTATTATCCCAGAGAGCATATAAACAGAAACCATTCATGTAAAAGCCAGATTACAGCAAGATTCCATTATGAAGCCAATTCTGGATTAGTGAAGCCCTACTTTTTCCTTATTCTACATAATTTCTCCATTTTCTTTCAGTCAATATAAAGCCAGAGCAGACTGGATACAGTGGTTACTTGTTTTTACCCATTAAACTATTAACTAAGGAGGCAAACAACAGTTGTGCATCATTTTTGTATACACCTGCATGTGTGCTCATGTCTCTGCTCATGATAATGGCTTTCCAGTAAAATTAACAAGGGAAACCCGGCAGGACTAATTAGTTTTTCTTGCACAAAACTTCAGCAAGAAGTCAGCATTTCCTCCCATTTAACATTTTGGAATCAAATTGGCTCCATTTCTGCCCGAGTAAAAATCTGCCTTAACTGTTTTTATTCACAATGGGAATTTCAGCCCTCAACTAAGAGTCTATCTCTGATTCAGTGATTGAGTTCCCTGGACCTACCTTTCACTGTGCATGGTCAGAACAATCCACTTGATTTCAGTGGCCAGTCCTGATCTACTCAGAAGAACTGTGAGCAAGACAACTCGCAAAATGTAGTAAATTCTAATTGTCCAGAACTAGAAAAAGATACAATTTCTGGGATTTTTCTGCTGTCAAAACAATTGCCATTCTTCCTTCTGTCTGATGTTCTTTGATCTCTATCCACTATTCTGTTGTTTTCCCTAGCACAGTAATTTTTTTCCTCAGATTAGATGTCAACAAGAGAAGCACACCAAGGTTTTCAAGTTGGAGTGAAATCTTTTCTTTCCTGTGCCTTATATTGCCAGTTCAATACACAACAAGTGTTAAATGCTGAGACTACATCTGATCTGAACCATCTCCTGGCTAATAGAATAAAGTTACAGCAATGGGATACGTCTGCCCCTATGTTGCTCAACAGAAACAGCAATAGAAAAGTTTATGCAGACTAGCAAATTATTCTCACAGCAGAAGACATATTTAGAGACTCTGAATTAAAAATGAGCACATATGCTTTTATTCCTGGAAGCGTGACATCCACAGTATTGGCAGTTTGGGACCCAGTGTAACAGATTCTTAAGCAGTTTCCACCCTTCTGGAGTACCAGATTAATTCTCCACAGACGAATATGATGTAAACATGAAACATTTGGCTCCAGCTTGAAACAGCCAAAAGTGATTTGCTGACTATCCCACCAGCATTTCAGCAGGCTCTGAGCTACCTTTTTATTCCTGTCAGCAAACCCTCAGATGGCTAATGCCAAAAGCTTCTGCTTCCTTCCTTACAGTGCATCAACCATTAGTGAGATACTCAGAAAAAAAGCAAAACAGACCCCCCCAAAAATCAATTAACTATAGCAGTTTAATTTCAGATTCTGTGTCACTGAATCAAAGTCAAGCACCTCAGGGGATGGAGGACTTATCTGTACTCTCAGTATTTAAAGTTCTGCATCAGTTGTAACAAGCAGCTTTTAGAACAGCCATGATCAGCAACAACAGCGTGTAGGTGTTCTGCTCATGTGGTGTACTTGCAATGTAATTTTTGAGTAGTAACTGAGGAGAAGGAACTACTATTTCCATCACCAATACATGCTTTGATCTATAAAAATACCCTACTAGCTTCTTCTGGGTAGGGCAGATTCATTTCCTAAGTTGACTACACGACAGAAAGCTAGAATATTACAGTCATGGTAGAAATAAAGCACTGTAAAAACGACCAGGATATAAGGTCACTAGTCCTACCAGACACCATTTACATACATACATACATACATACATACATATATATATATATATATATATATATATAAAAAGACTATTTTGGCATTTTCTCCCTTAGGCATAAGTTATATATTATCACATTGCCACCGTATCTTTGTTCTAATTTTCTCCATGGTGTGGTAAAAACTTTTTTTGACTTCTTTTCTGTTTCTGTGAGTATGAAGACCACTTAACAGTACTATTGTCCTTATTAGAGTTCAACATGTTTTGAGTTAGTTCTTTGAAACTGGAATTTTATCTTAAAGGCAGATGAATTACAAACACTATCACATCTATATGAAACTGTCAATAGAATGGAGCTAGACCTGATTGAGATTTTGGGGATTTAGAAAAAGTGGTTCACAGTTTGCTTATTTTACAAAAGGTAGATAACAAAAAAGCGTTGTATCTCATCTCTTTTTCACCAAACCAATCACTGTAGTCAAATGCTAAATTTGAAGAGATGATTTGCAGCTAGGAACATGCTTAACTGCAAGTCATCTCTTAAAGTTTAGCGTACAAATAATATGTAAAAAGAATATAATCAAATAATATGTACAAAATACAATAAACAAATAACATAATGTGATGAAAAGAACAAGGTATACCTTATTTATTCTGTAGACAATGTGATAATGAATTTTTATATTCATTGTCATGGTTTCAAGGACACCAACTATGACAGTTTCTAAGAAGTGACATATTGTTTGTATGTCACCACATTTACTGCTTTAGCAGTATAATGCTGCAGCTTTCAGGAAGGAACTTTGTGTGACTAGCTGCAGACTTTTTCTTCAGATGGTAAGGACAGTTTAAAATGAAAAAAAAAACCAAAAAACAAGGCATAAATCTTGCTTTTGCTGTGTTCTGATACCTGCCTCCATTTATGTGGAGTACAATTTGTTAGCTGCTGGGTGCTTAAGTAGAACATTGTAGTACATTAGATGATGGTTATCTTCTGAGACAAACTGAACTCTAATTTCTTTTCAGCACAAACTGAATATGTTGTTTGCAAGGAACCCTCAAAGCTTTGTGCCAAATCCAACTCTCTCCTGTCAGCATTCTGGAAGAGCTTCAGCTTCTATCCAAACAGAAGAGAAGGTGAGAAGCTATGCAGAAAACTGACCTTGCTGCCTTACGGGACGAGAAAATTGAGAGGGTGTTTGAACTAATGCAGTAAATGCAGAGCAGGACAACAAAAGCTGTTTTGTCTTCCTCCTCCCTCTGGTGAAGTCCGGTGTGCTGCTTGGAAGCTTTTGAGAGCTGTATTTGGTGATGCTGCACTGGAAGATGACTTTGCAGATCCTTACCCATGCCATGCAGGTGCCCTGCCCAAGGTCCATCCTGCTGAACAAAGGTGCCTACCTGAGACTTCAATCCCTCCTACAGTCAGTGGAGAAGGAGATGTTATCGAAGGCTGCACTCAATCCCACTGAGCCCCTGTTTTTCCTGACTATGGGACAGACCTGGAGACCACTGATTCAGGCACCAGACTGCTCATCCAGGCACCTTGGTTTTGGGGCTGGAGGCAAAAGGAATGAATCCTTAGCTCTCTTGCAACAGAACTGGGTCTGGAGAGCCAGTTCACATCCAAATACACGTATAAGGACTCCTACTGACATGAAGGAGGGCTGAATTCAATCTTAGGCTGCTGCAAACTTTCGATTTAGCAATGTTGCAGAGTAATCCAACCAAGTCAACTTACCTAAAATGCATGGAATGTCTCAAAATCAGTACCTAAATGATTTTGACACTTAAGTAAAATTCAATTAATGCAAAACACTTCAGCATGAGTTTAGATAGTTCACCTCTTCCACTTCCATTCTATACAATTTTTGACAAGTGAATAAAAAACGAATCTTGGAAAAAACACTCCCTCTACATAATTCTATTTCAGCAGCAACTGAAAAACTGGAGTAACAGGAGTTCAGCTACCAAACACTTATGGAAGAAATATTACAAAGTGGGACACCTTGGGATTTATGTCAAAAACATTTCTGAAAGAATTGCATATGTTTTTTCTTCTTCTCCATAAGATAAGTGCAAGAAACTGCTGACAAGGATTACATCTGAATATATACATATACATACATACAAACACATACACATATATATATAAACATATGTATAAAAAGGCAGAACTTATGGGTTGGAAGCTGGGCGTGATGGGAACACAGGGCTTGTGTAGGGGGGGCTGTCTCTTGTCTCCTGGGCTGGGGCTCTGGGGCCACCAGTGAGGGGCAGATTAGGGTGCTGGTCAGTTCTCCCACCCAACATCTGCAGAACTGAGAGTGTGTTACTGCTCTCCTGGCATTGCTGTAGGAAACCTCTCATGCCTCCTACAGCTCTTTTGTGTCCAGAAATTACACATGAAATCTTATTTTTGGCTTTATACAATGTCTCTGGGCATTGTAAGATTGAGAAATACTGGTGAATGAGATCACTCCCATCACGTGAACTGCTGACACTCGAAATGCTCTTCTGATTCCCCTTTTATTTGCACAAGCTGTTAGACTAAAGAGCCAGACACCATATCATTTTCCCTCACACAGATCATCTTATTTCCTATTGTTAGAGAAACCAAACCACTATGTATTGTGTCAAGTGACATTTTTTAAATGCCTTAAAATAAAGGAAGAACTATTTCTTTTCTTTTTTGATACTTTTATTTTTGTTTCATTGCACTAAAATCCTTAAGTCTACTGGGTAATGAATATTCCTTTACTAACCCTTCTAAAAATCTCTATACAGGGAGTAAAATTTGCTCCAAAGACATTTGATTCTAAAGGAGAAACAACTAAAATTACTTTTCTTTAGCAGATTTCCTAATCATATACTGCCTTTGCTTCCCTCAGTATATAATGAAGTCCTCTAACCACTGCCATATTTCATTATCTCTAGACTTCTGAAACAGAATTTTTATTAAATCAATGCCAAAAATTTGAAACACAGAATTCACATACAAAAAATGCTCTGCTTACAGTATTTCAATCATTGCCGTATTTTTACTCAAAGGATTTATTCTATTCTAAATACAGTACAAAAAATACAAATTTTATTGATGAAGTGATATTGAAAACTATGAGGTGTATCTCCTGGTACAGGGAATGAGGGAGGAAATTACTGGATTGTGATATTCTCTCCAGGCTTCAACTTGTTTTCCATGGCTGTCAGACTGTATCCATCTGTCTCAGAAACTGCAGGGGTGGAAGCAAAGGGGTAATTGCCTTCCAAAGGAGTCTCGGTGTTTAGCTAACCCTTAAAAAAATCAGCATCTGTAGGACAGAACAAGCACTACTGCACAGTGCAGCAAGGAAGGCTTCCACATCAGCCTTGCCTGAAAGCAGACCTGACATGAGACCCTCCCTAACGTGCGCCCGCTCAATATTTGCTTTGCACAAGGACTATGATTAATGAAGGCTCATTTCTTTGCTATTTGTCAGTGATTCACACTAGCACTCCAAAGAAAAAAACATTCACCTTTATTTCTCAATGCCAACATTTCATGGCCTTGAGAAAGCCTAGTAGTTAAATGTTTTCAATCCACAAAATAGTCCCCAAACAACAAAACACAACAAAAACCAAAGACCTGACAACACAGCAGACTCAAAAGATCAAAACCTGGCTTTACCGAGGAAAAACAACGTTATCTTGTGTGGATCCAGTGATGCAGAGGAGATGCTATCCAGCTGTTCAGGAGCAGCGCAGCATCATCTTCTGCGGTGTTGGACACGGGCTCCAGCTGCACTTTGTCACTGGCCTCGGAACAAGGGCAGCTGCCGCGATGCGCACAGGCAGGGGGGAAACGATGTTCCATTTCTCTTGACAGTTCCCTTGGGTGTCTTTTTATAACTACTTTTCTGCTAAGTAACTTCACCTCGGAGTTGGGCAGGACAACTAGTTCCCCTTCAGGCTGCAGAGTGACAAGAAGCCCCTACAGTGGCACCTTGTCTCATTGATTCTTTGGGTACCAACAGCACAAGGACACACAGACTCACTAAACAAATTCAAGTAAGCGAAATAGCACTGTTTACCAGAAACAAGCAAGCAAACACAAACCTCAGCTAAGGGGCCATTTGACCTTCAAACACACAAAATGCTCCCAGCAGTGCCCTCTCACTCAGAAAACTCCCAGCACAATGCAGTGGTGGGGATATGAAAAAGGAGTATAAGCTTCCCCATAGATGAAAATGTCCATGCCAGGGCACAGCAATGGCTCACCTGCCTCTATCACACATCTGGAAGCACCCAATGCCAGGGAAAGAGTACAAAAGGGAGTATCTCATAATGTCTAAACACTTGCTCTTTATATCACACCTTATCATGTGTTTTTTGCATTTGCAGTCTGCTTGATTCTCTTCATATTTTCACAATCCCTGTCCAGACCTAGATGGAGTAGCGGATAGAACAGCTGTAGGTTTTCATGCTTTCTGTTTAGATCAGGGATTGTGGGTTCCTTCTGATAGTATGAACTCTTCACTCCTGAAGTACAGAAACTTCAGTGGGTAACTTACTCTGCCATTCATACATACTTTGTACCTTTATATTACAGGATTTCTTTCCATCAGGGCTCTGAAACACTTACTTGGCTAATATCCTCAAATAGAACTAGGCATTTCACTTCATTTGCCGTGTTTTATTTAGACCTACATGATTTACATAGCACCTTAACATATATTGATTTGTCTGGTTTTACATATTTGGCTTAATTAGGACTTTGCTAGTACTGTTTTTATTTTACTGATATTTTTCCTGTTTTTATTTAAGAAGAGTTTTTGGGTTTTTTTACTTTGTCTCGAGTGGATGATCACCCGAATTTTGTGTCTTGACCTAATACACAACAGCCTTAGTCCCTCCCTTGTCCACTTGCAATAAACTTCGCTTCTTCTTTACAACATGCTAAACAAAAAATCTGGACAATGCAGAACTCCTACGATGGAACTTCATGGAGAAATCAAATATCGCTGGGCATGCTGGTCCCTCCACAATGCAGAGCAACACTGAGGCTGTCAGCATGGCCCTGTACCCACCTCTTACTGAGGTGAACTAATATGACAGTAGCCCCAAATGGTGATCCAACAATCTAGCTGCCAGTCCCGGGCTAGAGGAGCTAGAATTAATTTAGTAATTTTTGCCCTGCAACCCGTTACAGAATCTGGAGGAAGCTGGCTGCACCCATATAAACTCAAGTTGTGCAAAGTGTACTGGAAGTGTAGGCAGATTGCAGCATCTCAGAGGAGATGCTTAATATTTGCTTACCAAAGCCAAAAGACCAGGATGAAATTAAGAATCAATTACTATGGATAAGTATCTAAAGCAAAATGTGGATGCATTTGAAGACTTTCCTACTCTTTTATCTCTGCTGTTAGCATTTTTTTTTGTTTTTCCACCCACAAAGTCTTTTTTATTGACTGAAATTAAATATTTATTCACTTTTCAAGCTACACTGTAGAAATCTGATCAAAGGCAAATAGTTACTATAATAAGTAGTAGTTAAATTCTGTAAGTATAGAGTAATTTATAAATTTTCTTCTAAAAATTTATAGCACTGAACTAAACATGTGAAAGGACTCTGGGACCAACTGACATGTACATCATTACATGGACACACCCACAAAAGATTGGCTAAAATAGCTTTTTTCCATTAAAAGGAATAAAAACGAGGCAGCTCAGTCTCTTAGGCTTGTAATCTTTTAAATCTCTGCCAGCATTATTAAATGAGAACATTATTTAACTGCTAATGGTATGGGAGAAAAAACTCTACCTGTTCTAAGTCTAAAATATTTATGACCAAATTTCCACAAAAAGAAAAGATGTTCCGGACGAAGGGGGCTGTGTAGGACATGAAAGATCTAGATCTAGCTTCCCACTTTGTCACACACTTTCTGTGTAACCTTAAAGTAGATGCAGTCAATCTCAGGTCCACATTTGTACAACAGAGTTTCTCTGCTCTGT
Source organism: Origma solitaria (assembly GCA_013397895.1). Lineage (NCBI taxonomy): Eukaryota > Metazoa > Chordata > Aves > Passeriformes > Acanthizidae > Origma > Origma solitaria. The sequence goes on from VZRL01002880.1 coordinate 1,147,516, forward strand.
CAAACAATTGTAAATCTCAAATCACTTCAATATTACAAGGAACTCAGTACTAAAACAATGACATTAGGGACAGATGAGAACATACATCTACTTGTCTGCATTTAATTTGTAAGCAAGGCTCATTAACTTTGCTCCTCACATACAACAAAATGCTCATGCTTTCTTTAATAGTTGTCTTTTCAGCCCAGAGGTAAGCCTGTGGCATTAAATCTTTACCAGGAGTGATTTACACAACAAAAAAAGATGAGAATGTAATTTATTCTCAAGCACAGTGCATACCCCTCTGGGGGGTACCTTAGTTTTGGGTCGGTGTGGTGACATGTTGATGTGACTGAGCACAGCACGTCACTTTGCACAGGAACTTTTGCATGCATACGCCCAACACACACACAGAAGCTGTCAGTAAACAGGTGGGAACAGCTGTCCCCAGCTTAGTTTGAAATTCTGACCTCCACAGTTGGAGAAAACACTGCTTTGCTTTCACAGAAGGAATAACCTCTCACTCACAAGTGGGTTAGTCATCAGACCTCCTCTCTCAGGAGATGGCTGTCACTGCAGTGAAGTTCCTGGCTATGAATTGGCCAACTGGAGAGCCTTTGTATGGCCACTACCCTTGACTAAAAGGTCTAACAATAGAAACAAAAGTTATTCGAGATATCGTGCTAAGGATTTTAAATGAGAAAGGAGTAATAATGGAATGGCTTTTAGGAACAAAAACCCTAATAGGCATTAGGATTTCGATGCAGTTGGATACTTGGTGATTGTATTTCTCTTATTCTCCTTGGTCTACTTTTCTGATAATCTCTTCTAGCCTTAGGGAAATTATCTGGTGACTTGGACTGCCTGTTTCTTCTCTTTTTTTTTTTTTTTTTTGGCATCCTCACTGTAGGAAATAACATCAGCAGTACAGCTGACATTAGGTTACTTACACAGGGTCCAATTTTAATTATCTAAATTGTATGTGTTATTCCAGCTAACACGCATCTTTGCTCCTGATACAGATTCCCTGCCTTTGATACACGACAAGCCAGCCAGAGCTCTGACACCCTGCTCTGTCCCCAAGGCACATTGTCCCCAAAGCAGGCTACAGCCCAGCCTCCCCCAGAGCAAGGCCTTGTGCAGAGCCCTCCTCTCAGCCAGTGCTGCTCTCTGCTTCATGAAGCATCAGCTGCAGAGGCTGAGCTCTCATCATCACCAAGCCCAGTGGTCTTGAGGATCTCCTATGGTCAAAGGACAATATGGAGATACATACTACTGTGCACAACAAACAGGGTGCACTTGTACAACTGGAACTACAGATTTTGTGTGGAAGGGGAAGGAAAGACTGCTTTTGCTGTTCAGACACAAGCTGGCTCTATGCTTTACATGTTCTTTTTGATCTATTATCTCACTCCCATTTTTTTAGAGTACTGTAAATCTCCTTTAACAACTGTGTTTCAAAATAGCACCCTTAAGCCTAGGATATTTACCTTATCTGTGACAACTCACCAAACAATGAATGGCAAAGTATTTGACATCATTGAATAACTTTATCAGCGTTTTTCATCCACAGAAAAATGCATCTTCTTTTTTTCTTACACGCTAGATCAGTGTTAAATCAGTGCACACCAGAGCCAATGGTTGGTTGCCCGTCTGCTATAAACACGGAGATCTCAGGTGACTTAAGTGAAGATTCCTCTGGAAGGGAGATTTCATTCCCTTCACTTAGAGAAGTTCTAAAACAATAGTTATGGAAATATTAAAAAATAAGCGTTTAGCAAAATGGAAAAATTTTGTGAGATTCTTCTGTTTAGACCTAAAGAAAACAGAAGGACTGGATTGTCTCCTGTTTCACATGCATGTCTAATAGGGAAAAGAAAACTGTAGTTTTAGATGGATGGGAAAGGAAAAAGGGAAATCCAGTAAAAAAACCTCCATTCTTCTTTGGAACTTTACTTGTACCTCTGTGCAGGTTCAGTATCATTTCTGTGCCCAGAGGTGCTATTTGTCTGTAGCACAGCACTGACGGACTGTTCCTGCATCCATCATCACAGGGCTGGAGCAAGGAACCACGTCCATGTGTGCTCCTGCAGCAAACTGATCTGCCACAGGGATCCACGATTAGCGCACGCTTTTGCGCCGCTCCCTCTTGCAGGACCACTCTTGAGTTCAGCCTAGTTCCCAAGGGATAACACTCCTTTTCACACAACTGGAATGGAAGAAAAGATTCAGAGCTTTTGAAGGATTTCCTCTTTATAAAGAAGGAGGGGGCAAAGGCATCACAGAGATTTGCAGTTGTGCCTCCTGCTCACAGGGACCAGGGCTCTCCTGCCATTTGCATGCTGACTTTCAGCTTGACTTCACAAGTAGGAGACATCTGTGCCTGCGCCGTGCCCTTTCCAGCTGCACTCTGCCTTTCCAGGGAAGCCCTGGGGGAGGATGCCTCCGTGCAAGCCTGGCAGCAGTAAAACCCTGCTAGTAACTGTGCTCTCTTAACCACTTCTCTGTCACACATAGCCTCCTTCTCAGGAACATGGGCTTAGGTGAGGGCTGGGTTTTGTTTTTAAATCCAATTAGAGAGAAAACTGATGCTGGAGTTACAAATGCTGAAGTTACATTGATGTGAATGCATTATTGCTGAAATGCCTCAGACATGTTATCAGGGATTCAGTGCAATAATGGATATTTCTAAGATTAGGTTTTTCCTTTCAATTTCATACCCGCCTAAACTAAAAAATTTGTTTTCAATTGACAACCGAAATCAGTCTGAGAGGGGACACCTGTGAGTCAGACATAGCAGCTCTCATCATCAAAGCATCTCATCATCATCATCAAAGGAAATTAATTTGCTTTCAGAAAAGAGGAGTATTTCAGAAGAGCTCATTCTTCATACAGACATTACTAACATCAGCTACACAATATTGTAATAAGACTGGTCCTGCCATCCCACATTAACAAGTACTAAGAATGCTTCCTAAAGAGCCCATCTAGCCCTCATCTACTCCCTCTATAATGCACTTATCAAGCAAATTATTTTACAGTACGAGATCTCTCATCTCTATCAGCTACTCTAATTAAAAGACCCTCTCTTCAACATATTTATTTCATCGAAAACTACAAATACAAGTATGTAGCAAACTGTGTTGATTCTTCCTAAATTCAACAGACTGAAGAAGCTACTGAAAAGCTAAGACAAATTATTCACCACTTCACTATTACTGGAGCATCTACAGCATTTTGAGTAAATTTTTCATAGGTAGTTTAGAATTAAATCCATGAACACCAACCTCACCATCAAGCAGAATAAAATATCAATCTAAAATTCAGATTACAATAAATTAGTATCAGGTTCACTGAAGCATGTATTAGGATTGACCTGAGTCATCTGTCCATCCTGCTTCAATTCTAAAAAAAACTGTAGAGTTCAGGGAAACAGGACTAACCTTATACCTATGTACTCTTTTTGTATTAGGTATTTTGCCTTTTGTGCTAAACGTTGGTGGCAATGGCCTAAAGAACTTTGGAATCAATGTCAGTTGTTATGACTGAATTCAGGGGCACTAACCAAATTTTTCTGTGCTGTCATCTCACACAATATAACTGCATGCATACATACATCGACCACAGACCAAAATACTTTTGGAACAGTTTTTTCAAATGACATTTAACTCCACAAAAGAATTTATATCAAATTTTTAAAAATATCATCTAGGAAAATACAAAAGCTTTTTGAAAGTAATAGAAATGGAAATGAGTTCCCAATTCTTCTCAGAATAAGCCTGTAACACATTTATCAATCTGCAAAAGAACTGCCTTGTCTACTTTATTTTAGCAATATCCACTGTTCTTCAGAAAAACCTCCTACAAAGCCAAACATCTTGGTGGATGCTTCAGTAAACCAGAATAAACAGGTCATCCAAACGGAGGCTACAGTGCTTGGGAAAGAAACTGTGTGAACGTGAGTTTGTAAACAAAGCTTGATATAATTTTTGTCTGTCACAGAAATGCAACAGACTGAAAGAGTCAGAAAATGGGACTATCTCAGGAGTTAGACAAAAATACCATCCCCAAGAATATATGAAATCACAGCAAGCTTTACTGTCCCAAAGCATGCCAGCCTGAATCTTTTCCAATGGGGCATTCTGCAAGTGGCCAGTGATACCTGAAACTGTCACTGCAACTTGGCTGTCCTTGGCATAGCTCTGGTCTGTGCCATACCTGAGCTATTTAAAGCAATATCTAACCCTTGTGGTTCCATCAGGAGGGACCCAATGAAAGAAGACTGAAGATACTGAACTCTGGGGAACAAATGTGCCCCAGCATTCTGCAGCGAAGCTCACTGCTGCTTCAGAAAGGAAACTCCCTCTTTAAGAGTTGTTTTGTGAAGTTGTTTGGACTTTTAATTACCTTACCTTTAATTACTCTTACCTTACCTTTTAGAGACTAGAACAGAACAGCTTAGAAAATCCTAGAAGGTTTTTTATTAGCTTGGTGAAATGCTAGTTTTTAGGTAGGAGCTTAGGATAAGACAATGTCATTTCCCACAAGCAAAAGGCATAAAAAATTCTCAGTGAGGAATGAATTTGAGCCTCAGAAGTCAGATAAGACCAAACTTAGGAGTTCACCTTGTCATTCAGATGAAAATTTCCTCAGACTTCAGGTTTGCATCCCATGGTTCTTGTCTTTCCCTGCATTTTAGAGGAAATCCTGCATGAATATTTATTACACGTAGCTACACGATGATTTGAAAATTCAGCAAATATGATTCAGGCAGTTTGTAGGCACTTAAATACTGAAAGAAAACCAGTGCTCTGATTGCTTCAACCATCTCACACATTTTCTTAATGTGCAATATTGTGAGCATTTTTTTTTTAAAGGCTCAGCTGTCAATGTTGTATATACCTACACACAGTATATGCATAGGATAAGCTCCAACAAACCCAAACACTTATTTTACAAATAAAGGCTAGTTGGTAATATGTTGACTTAATGGTTGCAGTGCCAAAGTAAGCATGCTTTTCTAAGATAGCTTGCCCCTTTCTGTTGCTGCTCAGAAACACCAGAAGAGCTGTCTCAGGTCTGGCATGTGGAGTGCAGATATTCACTCACCCATAATGCTCACATGGAAAGGATACTGCACACTTATGAAAGGGCTTAAAATGTAGAACTGTTTTCTGAGTCCCACCCAGTGTAAATCAAATTCACTTATTTATTCACCTGAAACCCTGGCCTTATTGCAGGCTTCCCCAAAGAGAGAATGACCAAGGCAAGTAAAGAGCAGACTGTGGTGGCTTCATATAAAGACTGTACTGGGATACTGTTTTAATCTCAAAGTCACTTTGGAACAGCTGTGCCAGTGTCACTTGCTTGTTTTCAATAGTTCCCCAAAGGACCTGGGGTTCAGTGGTATCTGTCAAATTTTCACATATCTTCATCAAATAGAAAACTTAGGAGTCTGCCATATGTCATGACAAACACCATGGGTGTTTTTTTTCTGAAATAAATAACATGCAACAGTCTGTTTGGCTTCCTGATCACTTGAGAGCAATTTTTTGTTCTACATCTTCCAACAAAATCAGAGGCCCAAACAAAGGCCAGTTTGCAGGTGATCATATAGATTTGTTTGGCCTCTCAGCTCTACAAAAGCAAGACAGTGCCTGTTTATCCAGAGAACAAGATGCAGCCCATTGTTTCCCATAGATCGGGTCTGGATAATATTTCATAATTTAATTTGATAGTGTATCTCCTTGACACCTGATTCCTTCCAAACATCTTACATGAGTGAAGACAATACATTGGCAGCTGCTTATAAAAACATGGAACGGAAACGCAACATTTTTAGGACATATGATCTGCCTCTGCGTTAAGGGAAAGGCACAACAGCCTGGCCTGTCCACTCAGGCATTACACAGCTTAAGCGACATGTCACAGCTGAAAATCCAGCTCATGAGATGCCTCTGATTTTGCAGGGGGCATGCTGCAATGCCCAAAGCATCACCCTCCTAACCAGAAATACTGCAGTATGTATTTTAAAAGATATATGCCATTGATGCTACTCTTATACTTAATAGATGGAAACAGAATTAAAAAAGGATGTGATCAGTGGTAAAAAACACTGTCATTGTAGAGTTAAATTGCTCTCCTAAATTAAGGACAGAGGGTGCTGGGGTAAATTGGAATAATGTTTTCTATCCATTATGGCAAAGGATAGCTATTCTCATGTAGATTGTACCTGCTGGTAAACCCCTGTAATATCATATATTCCAAATCCTGGTAGGTTTCTCTGTGCAAGAGCTACTGAGTGATTCTGTGTCCCAAGTGCAGGTACATTCTATTCATTGTTTAAAAACTTTGTTTTGCAAAGCATTACCAATTAGATCTTATTACCAAATACGAAGAATGGATTTCCCCAATTTTAAAAATACTTATTCTTGCTTTTTTCCCCCCTTTAACAAGACTCATCCTGAATCCTCTCTGATTGTCCTTAATGTATCCATAAAACCAGAGTCAGTGAAGCCCCTTATCACAGCTCCAGAAGTTCTCACCCCTCTGTTCATACAGGGAATGGGGATATTCCCTGGTGCCAGTGCTTGATGCCAGTGATGGACTGTCTGAAAATGAGTCACTGCATCTTTGCCCTTGGCACTGCTTCCAAAATTTCAGCATCTGTTTTACCGAGAATTAAGTGCCAATAATAAGCAGGTTGGTTCAAAGGATATTTTGCTCATTCCAATAGTAGTTTTTTAGTAGTTTTTTTTAATAAGTTTGCACACCACTGATAAAATATCAGGGCTGGAGGGAACCTGTATGTAACTGAGGTACTAAACACCTCTGGAGCAAGACAATCAGATGTATTCCCGTGACACTTTAAACTGACCAAAAATGCTGAATCATGGGTTACATGATACTTCATTTAAAAAGTAGAAAGAAGGTAAATAATCTTTTAATGATCAGCTCAGCAGTGAGCATATGTAAGTTCTTCAAACAAAATCAATTAACTACTGCCATTCTTCTTTGTTCCTTGATATAATATCTATTGAAAAAGCAATATATTCACTTATCGTTCAAGACATTAAAACACTTGAGTTATTAAATATGAATGACGAGGATCCCATATAATCTCCTTGTCTTACAGTCACATTGACTGACTTTATCATTTGGCACAAGAAATAATTTCACCTTAAAAGCAAAGAGTGGTAATGAGTGTCCTCGGCAGAAACAATAATGAGATGCAGATACCTATTTATTACCAGTGACCATTCTCTGTGCTATACCATAACATTTTCAGAAGACAAATTTCTATAAAGTATTTGGAGTGAAAATGTAAACTATATTATTTTTGGTAGTCCATTTGGGTAAAGATTTCTGACATTATTCCCCCCCCCAAAAAAAAATTGAAACCAGACATCAAACAGAAGTTCAAGGCACACATCAGCGAGAAAAAACCACTTATCGCCAATGAATATCAAGCTCCGAGGTATATGATATATAATACAAAAACCTGTGGGAATTAAACTTATACAAAAGCCATTCCTCACACTTTAAGAAAGAGACAGCCTTAATTCTGTGTCATCTTCATCCTTGGTCTACAATTAGATGGCAAAGCACATGAAGTATAAGCTTTTGTATGGAGAAATATTGACAAAATCAGGATGACACAGAACATGCAAACCTAAACAGAGAAGAAGACATTGGCAAGAAAAACCAGTATTTTGTGCATATAACATAAGGGATGAAAACATAACCAAATGTATTTCCTTCACTTGAACACTTTAATATCTTCATGCAAACATTCAGCTGTTGACAGACAGTTTGCTGATGTCTGACAGCTCTTCTTCACAACATACCACGCATCTGGGTCTTCCTAAAGTCCTTTGAGCATGTATGGTTACCTTTAACCCAGAAGGAACAAGTAGCATACCATTAATTTGGGTTCACCCCTGAATGAACACTGTGACAATCCAGGGGATCATTTTAAGGACTTGCAAAGGAATAATGAAATGTCCTACATGACACTCTGCTCTGTTCTGAAGTCATGCACAGTGACTCCACTAATTTCCACTCACCCTAAGACCACAGTTAAGCTGCTCTACAAGGAATGGGCATGAGAGTCAGTGTGAATTATATATGATAGACTTGTGGAACATAAGAATCCAGCCCCTAATGCACTTATAGCTAAATAAATATCAGTGGCCTAAATCTCCTCTTTCATGCTCCTGCTTTTTTTTCCCCCAAAGGATTTTTTTTCACATAAGGGATTAGTTACTCAATACAGCACACAAAGTCCTCACAATTTCCAGTTGGGCTTGGGATAATTATACCTTCTGTAATCCACAATCCACTAGTTAGCTGATAAATTACTGTGCTTTTTACAAAGAAGTAATACTCATGTTACAGTTTGTAATGCAAGCAAAAAAACCACTTGAAAACTAATCCCAAGAAAAACAGAAATCAACAAAATAAATTGAAGGCAAATCAGCCATGCAGTGAAGCAAACAGAATTAACACTTTCAACCCTATCAGGTTTCACTTCAAATAAAGCAAACACCATACTGCAAGAACACAAAGGCCAATATTTTACTCTTCTGTGTATGTACATCAACAGGGATTATGGAAAAATTCTAGGACAGAATGTGACTGACTAGTAATTTTTTAAATTACTTTGTACTACCTTTTATACTTGATCAGTTAGTAGTCACACTGAGCTTGAAAGAAATATTCATGTGAGAAAGAATGACTTGCACCAGAAAGAACTGTAGAATCAATCACAATCAATTACATTCTAGTTGTATTTAAAGGGACAACATGGGGTATAAAATACCAATTGGAAAATGTGAGTGGTATTTATTGATAATTTTACTGTAAGGTAATCAAAATACTCTTGTAGATGAAATGTGATTAAGTCACTATCAAATATCTTTGGGCAGGCATAAGCTCTTTGTTACTCCTGGATATTCCACTTATTTCTTATTTCATTCACTCTACATTTATAGTAAAACATCTATAGAAACATTCTGTATTTATTTAGGATTTGGCCCAAATGAGTTTCATCAGTATTAAAAAACAGAAAAAAGAAGCAGGCTTTTGTACCAAATAAACATGAATGAAACGAAGAGCTCGTGCATGAACACTTTGAAAGAAACATTAAATGTATGGGTACATTTGACTCACAGTCATTCCAAGGTAAGGCTCCTTTGATTTTGAGTGCACTGCACTGAACAATAAAACATAGACATAGTTAAAAAGGCATCAGGTCAGCTAGGTTCTCTCTTAATATGCCAGTTCAACAAGGTGCTGAAGCATAAACACTCAGGCAATCCAGCTGCACAAAGTTCACATCTACTGAAATCAATGCTCATTCTGGTATCTGTTGAGGACTTTTATACCTACTGACAGGTTGGTCAGAGCTGCTGATGCACTCAGGAGGCTTAGGCCCAGCAACTGCAAAGAAAACACTCAATGCTGCTTGATGGTATAAGTAAAATAACTTCTATTTTTAAAGACCATTTTCACAAACTAATTGTTAACAGTTTGTTTTTAGACCAAACATAAATAAATGTTTGGTCTAAAAACTCAGATGCTACTCTGGATCAAAGAAGGCCAGACTCACGCAAAACTCTGTGGTTTGGGGATCAGGCTTTGGGATTTCTCTGGGATGTAAAATATGTGAAATTCCTGTCCTTCATAAATCCCGGCACTGCTTCTCATTTCATAGCACTGTACATATGTGAAATGGCTGGACTTCTGACCATCTTTATCTTAATCCTACTTAAAAAGCTTATGAATGAGAACACTGGCAAATGGAGGCAAATCCTGTTTTCCTCAGCTGAAACGCCTACTGAATTCACAGAGATCTTTCCTGGGGTGTGGGCTAAGCAAGAACTGCTGTGCCTCTAATATGTTAATTAGTGACTGAGATGAGGTGTACATCTGCATTTACTAAAATTAAAAATCTCAAAGTGTGCCTGTACTGTGCAACAGAACTTGACCTGTAATATTGCTTTTTTTAGTAGCTCACCATAGTTTTAATTTCTTGCCACACATTCTTCCTGCCTTCTCCTATTTATTGTTACAGATCCTGTAAAACACCTGCTGCTCATTCGCAGTCACCTTGCTCTGTCTCACCTTGCTGCAAGCGAAGTCAATGGCAAACCTTCACTGACCTCGAAAGGCGCAGGATTTGTCCTGAGATGCCTAATCCAAAGCAGGACTCCCTCTTAATTCAGTAAGCTTTGGATCAGACCTAGAAGGGATCTTAACAGAATCAAGAAGTGGCAAGACACAGTCACATATCAAAACCACATCCGAGTGTTTATCTCACATTTCTAATCTTTGATGTGAAAGGGATTAAAAAGCAAGCTGTTCCTGTCAACTGCTTGGATGCTACACAGGATCTGAATGACTGAACAAGCATCTGTAGGATAGCTATGCACATTCATATGGTTTCATTTCTTCAAAAGGAAGCTAATATTTGAATTTGAGGCTTATGGTAATATTTCATACCCAGTTCCCAACTTGCCACTGTGTAAATCCCACCATCCTTTCTACTGCTATAGAAGAAGGAAGATTGGTTGTGCCTCTTGTCTCAGGATAATGTAGCAACTTATCTGACCAAACACAAAACAAGAAATCTAAAAGAGATGCTATCCAAACACTTCAGATAAAACCTTGCCACAGGTCCTAACCCAGTCTGTTTCAAAGTGAATTCAATTGATTCCACCATATCTTGTTATATATTACCCAAGTTCAAATGCACTGTGATGTTTTTTGCTCTCCTTTATGTCATTCAGCCAAGTTTCTATAGCTGTTTGAATTGCCATGGGTGTATCTGACTATAATTTTGGCTCATATACGTATTTACAGACTGAAGGTGACTAAAAAGAGAAACTGAGTGCATGTGCTATGGTGACTCCTAGCTACCAGAACCACAGAAACAACAGCAAATGGCATTAACTTAGACAAAAGTCAATTGAAATAATGAAAACCATTACAACATGTAACAAGTGCAATGTGAAACTCCCTGTAGCAAGAAAGAATAGATCTATAACATTGAACCAAATTAGGGGATGAGGGAAAAAGGAAATAAAAATGTGAAAAATAATTAATTAGACATCTTGGGAAATTAAAGAAACAGCCACTTTCATCTGCAAAATCTGAGGAGAAATCTGCTCTGAGTGGTCAAAGGGGGATTTTCCTAAAAGCTAGGAGTTAGCCTAACTCCTTTTAAGCAAATTCATGATTGGGTATTGTTAAGTCACAAGAACAGTTTGGTGAATGGCAAGCACTCATACAAGTTTAACCATCCTATATTTCTGCATTTATTCAACATGTAAATGAATGAAAGCGAGTCACAGGCGAAGAATCTAAAAATCAGTATATTACTTTTGTTTTATTCATCTGTTTCATCTTACTGTGTTGCCTCCTACCTAGTCTTATGAAAACACTAATTAAGCATATGTCTCAAGCCCTAGAGGCAACTGCCTTCATTTCTGCATATATATATATAAAGAAAAAATTTCACAAACAAATCTGCCTGCTGGATGTCTCTGAGGCAGTGTCCACGACCAGGTGATCTCCCAGGCCGCGTGCAGAGTGTTTCAGCTGTGTGGCTCAGCCTGGAGATCCTCCTGCCCATATCCAGGAGGAGAGGTTTGTTACGGAACACATCGGTGATGTTTCAAGGCAGGCAGGACTGAGAAGGAGGTCCCCAAGTCCTGCAGGCAGTGCAGCAGCTGTGTCACAGAAGTGCTGGCAAGGGTTGATGGATGTTAGCTTGCACCAGGGGATCACGGTGTGTAACACAGCCTCCCTGAACCCTTTTTGGCAAAACTTATGCCCATCTGCTTCCCCTCTGCTCTTTCTCCTGGAGAAGAACATATGGCCCAGAATATGTATCTCGGAAGCAGAAAATTTATTCATGTAGTTTTCTAAAATATTCTGAATACTTTCTTTTTTCTCCTATAAGCTTTTATTCCAGTTATGAACCTTATATTCTGACACAATATATATATTTTAAATAAGTTCCTTGTTTAAAAAGTTAGGTAGCTCACAATGATAAATTAAAATTTAAAATTGTGTATTGTACCTCAATAGTAAGAGTTGTTATTGCAAGAAAAATCTTTTTCAGAATTCTCATTTTTTGTCCATTGCACCATCATATTCTAATACTTACCTTAGTCCAAGAGCATTGCATCCAATAACAATCAACAGAAGAAAATAAAGCCACAGTTAAGCTTTGCATGAACATCTAAACATCGAATGTTTTTGTTTTGAGTCATTCAAGTTGTAGATGAGCTTCCAAAATTTACCTCACATTAATTAGTGCCTCACACCACAAATAGAACAACTAAGTTCTTCAAGATGAGAGAAAACCCTTCTTTTAAATGGCAGTACCAACACCTGTGTGTGTGCTTCCACTTCCACAAGAAGAGTAAACTTCTCCACTATATCAGTAAGACTTCAACCAACTTGCCTGTTTGAAGACAGCAGAACTGGAACCAGGATGCATCTGAATTTGTTCTCACTTCTGACAGAATATATACAAATTTTACACATATACTTTTGCGTGTGTGTATACATGTATAGAATATATACTTGTTTATACATATATATACCCCTGTATACAAATAAATGTCCATTTATGTAAATATATACATGTATGGATATGCATAAATATCTCAGTATTTTAATTCGAAACACTCTAATTCTTGATTGCAAAAATGCAGTCTAAGACAGAACATGCCATAGGAAAACCATGCCAGAGCAGCTGTTGATTCTTTGATAGCCTGTCCAGCACAACCTACCAAACACTGACACATCATGTAGGCAGTGCCTGTAACAGAACAAGTAATACTGAAATTGATATTTCTCATAACCAAATGCTTCTCTAACAAACAAGTAGATAGTGTACTCTAGCTGTATTTTCACTGAAGTGTTTAATATGGAATCCATTAAGAATCACACAGACATTTCTGATCACATACAGCAAAAGCAAAGTCCAGTATTTGCCTAAAAACAACTGAACTCAACAGGGTTCCTTCTGCTGATTTCAGTGGGGTTTAGGACAGATTTGTGTGTTTTCACTTCATGATATGTAGATTTTTAGATTTTTTTATCTCTGAATATTTTAGTGAAAGTTGCTGCTTTCTGCAACTCAGATGCAAGGGTCATGAAACCATTTTCTACTGTCTTTGTGTTAAGCCTACTGTTTATCCTACCTTTGCTGCAACAGATGAGTTGGGTTTCTCCAGCAAGTCCCAAAGCTTCTTCCTTTTCTCTGGGCAGCAGGTATTATCAAACTCTTCCCCTTCTCTCTCCCGCATTGTCTCTGCCTCTCTCCTCAGTTCCTCATTCATCTGCTCTTTCTTTTGGTGGTACCTTGCCTGGCAGCAAGATTCTAAATATATTTCATCAATCCCCCAGTAATCAAGCTCCTGGCCAAAAGAGAGAGCACACATTTCTTCCATCATATGTAGTTTCCCTGTCCTGTAGAAATTCAAAATGGACGTGAAAGCCCCTGGGTGTCGATCAAAAAAATACTCATTTTCATTTAGATTATAGTCATCACATACTTCTAGCAGAGATTCATGGGTATTGCAGTCTCTGAGCTTTCCTAATCGTGTCCTTGGAAGTCTGTCCAAAGTCCTCCACAGCACTTCATGGTTGAGTCCACCGACATTTATTTTAACTCTCCGCGAGCATGCTTTGCTCCTAATGATCTCCACTGGTTCTGGAGGGAGAGAAAGGGTGGACCTTGAAGACTTTTTGGCGATCCCTGGTGGAGCCTTCTCAGCCATTCTGGAAAAGATGAAGCTGTAACACCAGAGTCTGTAGGAGAATGAGCTTGAAGACTATGAATATTTGGGCAGAGTCCTCTTCAGACAGACAGCTCCATTCCTGAAGCTAAAAAAGACAAAAAAATTAGAATTTTGCCGTGTACAATGCATCCCCCAATCTCTCACTCCCTCTTTCCATACTTTCATATGCAGATGAAAATTTAATGATTGCAATTTGCCGTCTTTATAGTAATACTCTTTGTGGTAATATCCAGAACCACCGGAACAACTAGTACAGCCAAAAGCACTATGTTTAAGCAGAGGAAAAACTCACCAGAATTTCTGTATTTGTGCAAATCAAATGTTGCAATTTGTACAAAGGACTTGAGTTTTTTCTTTTTTTTAAGAATCCGTTTCAATGCAGCTGTGTTAGCTTAATCTGATTACTTACCATTTAATGTGTGAGGTGTGTAAATGGAAAGATTGTAGGGATATCCGTAAGTAAAAAGTAAGACAGAGGCTAGTCTCCCTTTTATTGAAAAATTCGAATTTGGGAGATCCTGAAACTGAATAAAACAATTGCAGCATATCAAAATCTCCAAACCAAACTACTTCCCTCCTTCTCCCAATTCAAATCTTAATTTGATGTATTATTTCATGAGTAAATGTTACTCATCAAACAATTCAACTGCCATCCTGACAAGTCATATTTTTTAGCACCAGACAGTGCTTATTTCTTTACAAATGGGTCAAAAGAATGCTAGCTCTTTTGTGGCCAACTGACCAGAAATACATATTATACAGACAAGGGCTGTGCATACTGTTCTCTGTATCTTCTGAAAGGCTCCCCTCTGCCCTGTTCACCTGTTAAATTGCTGCAGCCATGACTGCATGACAGCAATCAGCAACCTCAGTTTCACAATCCACAAGTGCATCCTCACTCACTGTGCCTAGTGCTTCAGTGAACTCTGAAGTGCAGCTGTTTGTCACCAAATTTGGAATATCAGTATCTATCAGGAAGGAAAGCCACCCACCAGCTCTACTGCCGTCAGTTGTCAGACACAGTGCTTAAATATTAACCTGCAATAATATCATGGCCCAAAGGAAGAATATTAAGAATGCTTAGACAAGGCTTCTACTCCAAACTTGGAAAGTCCTTAGTAATTTCTCAGAGTTGACATCTCCTTCTCCTGCTCTCTGCAAATCAACAATTCAACAATCTGGGGTTTTTTTTGTTTGCTTGGTTTGTTTTGCTTGAAGTGAAATATGTCCAGCATATAAAAGAATTTGATGTGTACAAGAATTTGATCTTCTTTGCAGAGTAAGCATGAAAGTTGTACTGGGAGGGATTGTTACCTATAAATACATTGGAGTAAACACCTGGGAGGGATTTGGACTATTTGTACTGAAGTACCACGATGGCACAAGAACAAACGGGTACAAACTCACCATGAAAAAAGGCAGAAATTTGAAAGAGAATTAGAAGGTCACAAAGACCAGATCCTCACCAGAGCAGTGAGGATCTAGAATAATCCTCTACTAGAAGTATCAGGAAAAACAAAGAATTATTCCAGTGTGTCATCTGACATGCCCATGACAGTACTGACTATGATGGTAAAAAACCAAAATTGCTAAACTTCATTATATCTAAACTTTGAAAGTTCCTCTGCCAACACATAAAATAAGACTCAGCCAACTACAATTCAGGTATAACAAACTATCATGTCCAAAAACATTAGAAAAGAGGAAAATTACTTATCAGAGTAATATTTACATCTAAGGATTTTTTGTTTGGTTGGTTTTTTGTTTTGCGCATAAGATAAATGATGGCCACAGCCCAGAAGACCACCATTTTAGTTACCAATTTCACTGTCAAGCTGTACCTACTTCGAAACCACAAGGGCCAAAATATTCATATCTTTCCATCCTGCCTCCCAGCACTGCATTGTGAAGATCCCTCCTCATCTCCCAGTGCAACCCAGAGCACTTCTGTGCCTAATTACATAAGGGTTTCAGCCTGTAACATTTACCTTCGTTCACGAAAAAGATAATCTGATAACTTCACATGCAAATATAAATGTCCTAACAAAATCAAAGCCCTGGCATCAGTAGGTTTACGCAACATATATCCCTATATTTTGTGTTTGTTTCATGTTTTGCTTTTTTCCCCCTGACCTTATGCTGATTTTTTTCCTCTGGTTTTACCCTCCTCCACATTGCCTTATATGCAAGGGGATGATGGTGAGATTTTGAGAAGTGGAGGACTGAAGGCTTTGCAAGATCTCCTCACTTAAGCATCTCCTAGTGATCTGTGATGAATTCATCAGTCTTCTGACATACAGGCAGCCTCAAAAAGAGTAAACAGTTATGAGAGGATATTTCTCTTGCAGAGGAAATATTTGCAAACTTCAGTTTAAAAAAATGCTTTTAGACTTTAATGTACAATGATGTTTCTCCTTTAAAGGTTGTCTTACATAAGAAAACACAAGAATTTAAGAAATTCATAAAGAGGTTCTGTCATCCTTCATGAAATCAGTCAAGTCTTCAGGCATTTTCTAGAGAGGTTCACTAGTTTATTCACTATTGTATCTCAGGGATTTATTTTTCTTTTTTTAAAATAAAATATGCAGCCTCATATTAGCAATATTGGTAAAACACAGTGGAAATCAAGCAGCTCATCTGATTAATCTTAAATTAATCATATCCTTATTTATTTTTCTGATTGCATAAACTAAAGATATTCAAGACTACACATTGTTTTAGCAGTGTAGTTACCACATGTATTTGTTAAACAATGCAAAAATTATATTATCACCACAACTGGTGTAGAGCTGATAAAACATTTTCTGATTTGTCAGTATAATTATTGGTTGCATCTTCCTACTTAAGGAAATGTGGCTTTTCTATAAAGCTTTAAAAATCCTGGTGGCCACACTGAAGTTAGCAGTGAAACACTATTAAGTTTAGTGTTGAGAACGTGCTATGTATGTATCTATGTACCAAGGCATGAACCACCAGTCACAACATGCAGCACTCTGAAAAGACCAAATAAGAAGCATTTTCCCAAATGAAGAGTCTTGAACCATGAGGGTGATTTTTGCCTTTTTTTACAGACCTCTTGTCATTGAAATACACACAAGGAGGAGAATGTATAACTTAAAAATAAATAAATGAATTCTTTTAGTTTGTTTCCTAAGTGCTTTTCTTCCCACCTTCTTTTGCTCTTCATATCTTGTTTTGTTCTCTGAGGATAATTTTAAAAAATTTCTTCCTCTGCAGCTTTTCCCCAAACCTGATTTTAACTGCGACTTCAACAAAAACAATCAATAGCCTCTACTTTCAGAATCATGGAGTCCTTTCACCATCTTCATGGTTCTCCTTTGGGCACTAATATCTTTACGTTATTACACTGTGGCCACCAAAACTGCACAGAGTACTCAAGGTGAGGCTGTCCCAGGACACAGCAGAGCAGGACAATCCCCTCCCTTGCCTGGCTGGCGATGCTGTGCCTGATGCCCCCCAGGAGAGGGTTGGCCCTTTTGGCTGCCAGGGCACTGCTGACATGTATCTAATTTGCCATCAGCCAGGACTCTCAGGTCCTTTTCCACGCCACTGCCTTCCAGCAGCTCATTCCCAAGTCTGCACATACATACAGGGTTGTCCCATCCCAGATGGAGAATCTGGGCACTGGTTCTTGTTACACTTCATATGGTTGGTGATTGCTCATCTCTCTCATTTATCAAGGTCTTTCTCTAGGGCCCCCCTGGCTTCAAGGGAGTCACCAGCTCCTCCCAGTTTCCCATCACCTGCAAACTTCCTCACTATCCCTTCCAGTCCTGCATCCAAATCATTTATGAAGATGTTGAAGAGAAGTGGGCTGAGGATGGAGCCCTGCAGAACCCCACTAGTCACAGGTCCCCAGTCTGATGTCATGCCCTTCACTGTAACCCTTTGTGCCTGACCCATGAGCCAGCTGCTCACCCATCCCATGATGTGTTTATCTAGGTGTGGGCTGGAGATTTTGTCCAGAAGGATCCTGAAAGAGACTGTATCAAAAGCCTTACTGAAATCCAAAAAGGTTACAACCACTGGCTTCCCTGGATCAACTAGGTGGGTTACCTTGTCATAAAAGGAAATCATCTTTATGTTACCATATAATATTTCTTACTTGAAAATCCACATTATCAATTTAATAAAAAATCACCAGATCTTTCATTACAACAAAATGATACAAGTGAGGTTACATTTACAATTCATTAAATTACTTTTCCAGATTTTAGCTACTGCAACTAACTCAGAAGATTTTTTTCCTGAGAAGGTTTAAAATACTTTTCAGCTTGGCTTGTCTTAACCTTTAGGCTGTGTGCAACTCCATCATGCACCTTGTCCACTACAGGCTAGAGAGAAATGTAACTACCCCTTGGGAGGTAGACAAAGCCAGCCTGCTGCTCAGCAGAACTCATAACAATTGGTTGAGAAAAACACAAATTCTACCCCCATATAAAAGAGCAAGTATAGATAAACCCTATATTCTTCCTGTGCAATGCTTAAATCACTTTGTAGCAAAATACCTGTAATATTGCATAAAACTCTTCAAATCAAGGCCAATTCTTTGCATTAAATGAAAGCGAAAACTTCAAAGACTACTATTCAAAAAGCCAGGGAAAGCCAGAAGGAAGGTTAAGTGCCCTCCCCCGCACCACAGGCATGCAGCTTTTAATGGTGTGATTCCCCCATCAATCCCTTCTGCTTTACATGAACGGGTAATTATTTACCATTTCTTTTAATCTTTCTCATTCTGTATTTGGCCTCTGAAGTCATTCAGCATTTCCTGCTGCAAGGCCTACATTACACGCAAAGTGCTGAATTTCCCTCAGGGAGCTCTCCCTATCCTACCCGAGTGCTTCCAGGGCATCCCAAGCCTCCCCTTCAGTAGGAGGCCATTATTACCATTGCTTTATAATGGAGAAATGAAGGTCACAGATGCCCGAGGTATCCAACAATTCTGGCTGCCCAGATGAGACAGCCGCTTTTGACAGAGTCCTTAGCATTTTCAGCACTTTTGATGGGCATGCCTACGTGAGCAGATCAAACCCTCAGGCTGAGGAGCCCAGTTGTCTGCGCGGTCACGTTGCCGCAGCATCGCCTGCTGCAGCACAGTTAGGACTCTCCCAAGTCATTTGCAAGGATGGCTGGAGAGTCCACATGCTTCAAGGGCTGCTCCCAACAAGTGGTTTGTTCATAGCCATCTGCTTTGGAGTCCAGGCGAGTGGAACTGCACACAGGGAGGTCGCTGGGCCAGCTGGCCGGAGCAGCTCCAGCCCCTTCCATGGATCCATGCGCAAGACCTCTCTTCCAAAAGAATTCACATCCAAGCCACTCTTGTATGCCTTAGCCATAAACGTTTCTCCCAATCCTTGCCATACAAATTTCGCCACAGAAGATGGAGAAGTTACAGTACATAAGCACATTTCACTCTTGGATCATGTCCTGTGTTTAAAGCAGCGAGGAGAAAAAGTACGTGGTACCTACCTAAGAAGAGGCTAAGAGGAGAACCCCAGGAAGAAGCAGTAATTTTGCTTTCTTCTGACTTTTAAGAGACAAACTTCTAACATTTTTGTCAGATGATGTCTTTTTGTCGAGACTTGTCAAATTGTTTTCAAGAAAAGATTGACTTAATTAATTTCCTTTCTTTGAAAACAAATGGAAGAGTTTTTCACAATTTGCTGAAAGTGTCTTCAACATTTTAAAACAAAGTCTGGTTCTAAATGCAGTGATGCTTAATCACTTTTTTAAAAGGTTAACAAAGCTCTGGATTAAAAAAGGAGAGATTGCAAAATTATTAGACATTAAACAGATTATTAAATGGGTGATCCCATTCAATGTATTTTTTCCCAGGTCTGGAGAATCTTAAGATCAATGTGCTGATTTTCTACACATGCAAAAATTTTCACTGAAATCAAGAAAAATCTGGGAAGATAATTGTTGTATTTACTAGTTTGGCTGTTGAAACTGACTTACTAGAACTTCAGGCTATATACAATGCAGGTATGTAGCACTTTCTGGAAAAACTAGCTTTAGGGTTTTTAAGTGTAATGTCAGGGGAAATTCAGAGTGGACATTAGGAAAAGGTTCTTCACCCAGAGGATGGCTGGGCACTGGAACAGACTCCGCAGGGAAGTGGTCATGACACCAAGCCTTTTAGAGTTCAAGGAGTGTCTGCTCAATGCTTGTAGTCATATGGTTTAGTTTTCAATTTTAGGTGATCCTGTGAGGAGCAGGGAGTTGAAATCTAAGATCCTTATGGCCCCTTCTAGCTGGAGAACTGGAGGTACTCTCTGATCTTAAAATGCCTTATAAAGCCTTTGCCCACCTCAGCATCTGACTCCTAGAGCCTACAACCTTGGATCCAGCAAGTTAGCCAAGAAAAGATGAAGTCAGTTGTGACAAACCAACGCATTTTTACTGAGCAAACAATTTTTTGCCAGTTTATTTGATTGTATGATTCTTCTTTTCTTTCAATGTCTGCTTCGCTGTAATCTCTCTGCTGCCACATTTTAGCTCTCAAATGTCTGCTCTTTGTTTCAAAATATGAAAACCTGCAGTTTCTGAATGGTGTGCTGTGAGATCTTTTACTAGAATTTTCCCTTAATTTCAGCTTTTAAAAAGATGGCTGAGGTGATAGCTAAAACTGCATGAAAGCATCCCGCTCAAATGAGTTGTTCGTTATCTCCATTTCCCACCTTTAGAGAAGTCACATCTCATATAGTTAAGGATTGGCAAGCTGAACACAGGAAGTGTCAGGAAACGTGTCAAAGTATTCCTGAGCATCCTTTGTATGTCTCCGATTCATATCTATATGCAGGAACACATGCATGCATCCATAGGAGAGAAGCAGCTGAGCTTTCATTGTCCAGATCACTGTGGGGCAGCTCTT
This sequence comes from Origma solitaria, assembly GCA_013397895.1. NCBI lineage: Eukaryota > Metazoa > Chordata > Aves > Passeriformes > Acanthizidae > Origma > Origma solitaria. The sequence continues at coordinate 1,168,207 of VZRL01002880.1, forward strand.
GGGCTCAAGCCCTCAGAGGCTTCAGTGCAATGAGGTCTGAGGGGCAAAGATGGAGCCTTAGCCTGTCTCCCCTGTGACATAGCTTCTCTGTGAGCAAAGGCTGGCTCTTGCCAGACTACAGCCACGGTCAGAGCCAATACTGGAGAGCTGAGTCTTTCCATAAACTAAGAACAAATCCCACCCATTGCTTTGAGAGCTCTGCTAACAGCTATGGATGGGTTGGCCTATGGAAAGTAAGATCTTGCTTTGAGAGCAAATCCTGCAAAACCAGCTCTTGGGACTATGGCTAATTGGTCTGTAATGATGATTATTTTTATTTCATAACAAACCTCACAGATTATTTATTTATGGTACGTGAAAATTTAAACTTTGGCTGCACAAAGTCTTGGAGATCTGCAGGAAACACTCAAAAAAGATGAGGCCTTTTATAGACGAACTTTTCAGATTGACTAAATCAGACTGTCTGCTAAGTCGCTGTTCTCACCATCTTGAGCACAGAAGTGTCTTTTAGATGGATGAGCTGAACTTCACCAAGGAGCAGCCGACTCTGAGACTCTATATATTCCCTAAGAGCCTTGGATAAAAAAATCCAGACAGAAATAGGTAAGGTGACAGAAGACAGAAAAAAATGGAAAGTATAACAGATAAAACGTTTTAAAAGTCTCGCAGTCACACAACCTTGGCAGTTTTGGCTTCTCTGAGTTTTCTAACTACACCAATAGCACTTGTAATCACTTACTGAAGCTCCTACACAAGGTAAAGCCCTGTGGGTGGGCTCTAGACACCCTACAGGTGATGCAGACTGCTTTACAAAAAGCTGAACGTTCTTGAGAGCATTCAGAGTAATTTCACCTCGAGACTCATGGAATTTAGGACTCAAGTGGTCTTTTTCAGTAGTACCTCTTCACAAGCCTGGAGCTGAGCACTGTGTTTGTAGCACTCCCTCAGCGTGCACTGAGGACTCAAGAGAACGTGGCTTTGCAGCCCATCCAGCATTGAATCAAGATATCCACCAACCTTTATTCCAGATCAGCTCCGGTTCTCTGTCTTTCCTTACTAGCAGCTCTGCTGTTGGTGCTTGTGACAAGTGTGGCTATATCCTTACCAACAATCCTGATGCATTCCTGCTCAGTTTACAAAAATACTTCCATTACAGGTTGAAACATCTCTTGTTTAGGAGGTAGTTGTTGGTCATGTCAGCCCTTTACTATTCATGTTTACGATTGGTTGCTAAGGGCTGTTATTGCTTTTGCCAAAGATACTGTATTTCACTGCTTATTTAGCCTTCCCTGGAAACTTCTGAGGAGATGAGCTGTCACAGAGAAGTACAAAGCCAAATGGCAGATCATTTTATTTAATGTCAAACAAGCAGATATTACAGAAATGTGATCGTATAAGGTCCTCATGTCAGGTCTGCATCAGACTACATATTTATATCCCAACTAGCACTCTGGATCCACAGGTTTGATTGATGCTTCCACACAATTCTTTGAGAGTCTGCAGATGTTACATATACAGCATACACTAATAATAGTAAATATATTAACATTAATAAATTAGAACTTTGAATTGCAATTTATTTGTCCACTACTTGATTTTCTCTTTTAATCGCATTGCAGTGCATTAAGATGATGGAGGAGATTGTCAGCACATCATTTATTCGTTGAGGAGGCACTGTTGTAACCAGTTGTCCTAAAGTAATTCATTTTAGGGCTATTCTAAATATGTTAGCTTCTCTAACCCTTCAATATTCCCCTGCTCCCCACCAATAACACCACTGCCAAGTAGCTGAATGCAGTGAAGAACTTCACAGATGTCTTTTTGTTCTCTTGAAGAAAAAGCTTGCAAAGTGTAGTACTGAATGATGAATCTAGGTTTCTAGGCAGGGTATTATTATACAACATATAATATTATCCTAGATAAATAAAGAATGATGTCTGAAGCAATGAGGCACATCTTACAAAAATGTTTGATTTTAACCCTCTTTGAAAGAAACTGCACCCAAAATTCTGGATGTTGCATTTGGCCAGAATCCTGTTATAAGGTTGAGTTTTCTATTAAAGCAAAAACATGCAATGCCACCATCCTGTATCTACAATTAAGGAACACACAGTTGCATTTTTAAGTGACTTCTTTGGAAATTAAAACATTTATGTTCAATTGCTGCTTCTGTCAAAAATTTAATTTTCAATCATTTCTACCAAGACTGTTCCCTGACTCAACCAAGTTAAATGGTAGGCCTAGACCTACCTGGACAACAGATGGGAAGAGACACGGCCAAAGAATATATTTTGAAACGGGAAGATTTAATCAAGAGATGTTTGTCTCAATCCATCAGGAACCTAGCTCACATTCCTGTTGCTGGTGCATTACAGAAGCCCCAAAGGTGGAACAAAGGAATGAATCAAGGCCTTGGTTTTTGGGTGACTCAATTTTTGACAAGTGCTGGAAATTTTTGACATAGCTGGAAATGTCCCCAAGGTCACAGCATCAGCAAGTCTTTACAGAAAGCTTTTATCATTAAAAATTAAGACAAATTTCTGTCTAATCTTGATTCTGAAGAATCCAAGCCTTCAATATTTTGATGTCTTCAACTACAGAATGGCTTGGAAAAAACAACCCAAACTACTGCCACAAACTACTACAAAGTGCAGGGCTTAGGACAACCCAACATCTTATTTTGCTTATCTGAGAAAAGTGCTCACCCAGAAAACAGAAAACTTTGCTTCCTGACCTTACCTAGGACCTTATCTGCTTTAGTTCCACATACTGCAAAGATACAGCTGGTCTGGGGGTCAGGAAGTGAAAACTGTCCTTAGGAACTCCAGTTTAATACTGTAGAAAAGAAGTTACGCTGAATTTTAGTCCGACCTGATACCAGGAGTATTGACATTTTTTGACCCTCAAATTGACCTGATAATGGAAAAAAGTGAGGACTCACTATCATGCACAACCCTATGCTACTGTTGCTATAATTCTGAAATCAAGACAGGCTAAAAACACTTTTATAAAACTGCCACTATAAATTAATTTATTTACTTCTATCAAGCCAAAATGTATTTTTAAAAGCCACAGCTTCCTCTTAAAAAATATGCTTCATCAGAGCCATTAGTTCAGGGTTTCTAATATTAAACACACAAGTCCCAAGTTCAAAGAAGGGTGTGGGAACCTCTAAGGCAGGATCAACACGATACTTCACAGTCAGGAAGAAGATGCTCTTAACTCCCATCCAGGCCCAATGCGTAAGCAGGATCAAAAGGGGCACAATCCACCCACATGTTATTCTAAGCCTGGAAACCTCCTCTTACAAGAGGTATGTAAAAGAGTCCTTCAAAAGAACTGAACAAGGTCTGCTCTTTTCAAAATACACTTTGAGGTGGTGGCCTTGGTTCCACTCTGATGTAATTGCTTGGTCATTAAACGTTCACTGAAGGACCATGTTCATCCCTGGTGATTCAAACCTGTGGTTTTTTTCTTCCAGGCTCCTGCTGCTATCAGTAAATCCCCAGGACAGCTGCAATGATGGAGACCATCCCCAGTCCTATTGAGCAAGAATGAGGCAGCCTGTGCGTGAAAGGCAAAAGAAATGAACGAGTCTGTAACTGAGGGGTGAGAGCAGTCCTTTGGGAGGTGGTAATCTTGGATTACAACAAGTGAAATATTTATTTGCATCATGTTAATCTATGAAAGGCCTAAAAGATCAATTTCTCTCCATGAGTACCCTAACCACAAGGTTACTGAGCAAAAGCAAGATATTTCTGTGTCTACCTATGTTATCTATAAATGTGTTAGAGCAGCCAAACATTTAGCTCAAAAGTAGCAGAAGATACACAGCACTGCTAATGCTACTTTAGTGACATGCATAAATAGGGACTAAAGTGACTACCACTAGCCAGGCTAGTCCTGAGAATAAATACAAGTACAAAATAAATACAAGTACAAAACTTACCCAGTTAAGAGGTTTGCTCTATGTCAGTAATTATAAGAATGAAGAAAGCATGAGATGTAAATATTCCAGAAGGCAAGACTTTCTAGATGGCACTCCTGTCAAGGCAGAACGACTCTGTGTTCTATTAATCTCACCAACCACTGGATGAGCACGTACAATAGTGTCATTCATAGTTGTGTGATTTCAAGGCTAATTAAGCCTATTCACTGTTTTGAGTCTGCTTAAATACATTAATGGGATTCTTCTAGCTTCTGCAGCTTGCCAGCACTTTCTGTTCAAACTGTCTCAGAATGTCTCTGGTATATGCAAATTTTCACTGAACGTATGGTTACAAATTATAGCAGGATTATTCTGTCATCTGAGAATACATCTGAGATGAGGTCAACAACCTTGTAGGCAAACCAAACCCTCACACCTTAAGAAGGTAAATGACACAACTGAAAACTCTATAAAAAGAAGCATTATGGCTTCATTTTGAGTTCTTGCATTTGATTGTAATTTTTATCTCTGTATATTGAAAATACAGATAATTTTCTAAAAGTTAACTATTGATGAGGTACTGTGAAATACTATTTTATGAACTACCTTATTAATGTTCCGAGGCAAATTTTTTCTGTATTTGGACTGTACTGCTATAACTGATTTCTATTTCTTAGCTTGTTAGGCAATCAGGGGGAAAAGCTCATCTCCAGTGTCATCAAAGAAGATTACGTTTGAGAGCTTTGTTCACTTAATTATCAGCACAGCTTTGCATTCATTTCCTCGTAACGTGGTTTTACCTAAAGGGCTGATGTTTATTTCCTAACAAGCTAGTACCTGAATACGATGGCAGCATGAAGAACACCCTGCAATAGCAAGTCTGAGGAGAAGCACTGACGAGCCTAGGGGCTTCTGCATCACGTGCCTATGCTGTTTTTAGAGAGCTGTTCAGCCCCTCTGCCTTGGCTCGGGCTGCAAATGCCCTCACACAATTTGACAGTGTCCTGTGCTCCCCTGTCATGGTACTGTGAGAGGCAAATCGGTCAATTGCCATTGCTCCTTGTAAAGAGTTCAACTGCTGCTTATCGCAGCCTACTGCTAAATGCTCGCAGCTGCATTATGCCAGCATTACATATATTATTTATTAGCTAATAGATTGTTGTTCTGACTCTCTTGCTGGTGCCAGCAGTGATGCTACTGACTACTCTTTATAGTGATCCAGAGGATGAATAGGGACATATAGAAGCCAGACACCTAAGTCACAGCTGATCTATCATTATGGCTAAATATAGATTTCCTCCATTAGAAACAAATAAATTAAAAACCCCACTGTTTTAGTGGCCTGAGACTTTTATTGCTTCCCTATTGCTCATATAGTCACCATAATCCATGAAGACGTGTGTTCAAAATAATATTATTTGTTTTCTGATTATACAGTTAATATCATCATACTTTCATGATGGTGAACAAAAGAAGCTCAAGAAATTCATCCTCAGTTTACTCCAGCCCTCCAGACTTGAAATAAGCAATATGTTGCACAGCAAACAAGTGAAAACTCAGGAGATGCCAATGTGCAACTCGGGCTGAAATTTCTGCATGTGCTGTACGCAAGCACTGGGATGGACAAAAAGCAAAATAGCCTTTGCAGTCCTTCCACGTTTTACGAAGAATACGGGCAGGTTTAAGCTTAATAGATTTTAAATATCTTGATTGATGCATACTCTCTCTAAGTCTTTTATGGTATTTAGTGGTCTGGGAAGCTATACCGGGACTGACTTTGTACGGTAACCAAGATAAGAAACCGCCAAGTTCTGTTCAATAAACACTTGAGTTGTTAAGCTTCTCTGTTCATTTTTTTATTTAGTCATATATATGCATTTTACTTAGATTTAATTTGAGCATGACTGAGCAATGTATCTATTATAGCATGCAATATGATACCTCTAATTGCATAATAGTGAAGAAAAAATCCAAAATAATGGAATTCTTTCCATGTCCTTTCCATATAGGCAGAGTATTATAGATTAAAAAAACATAGGAAGTGATGGGATTGCACAAAAATCTACATTTACAATAGGATTAAATCTATTCTATAATATCCCAAGCAATTTATTTTCACAGTATCCCACAGAACACTGTTGTACATCTTAAAAAATCTCCACAGTTTAATATTGGAAAGTTTATTTTGGTTTGAAGCTAATATTCTTGTTACAAAAACACCCATTTCTATGTACTAGAATGTGAGTTAAAACAACATGTTCCAAAATTTTACTATAATATCCAAGAAATCAAATACCCACTGCGACTAGCCCAGCAATAACCACAAGAAAAAGATGCTCAGTACAGATGGGAAATCAAAAATAATTTATCTCAGGGTGCTCAGATCCTGATAAGAGTAGAAACAGCAAAACTCAACAAAGTAAACAATAGCCTGTTTTTTCTTATGCATCCATGTTTATAATATTCAGACACGTATCAGGTAAAAAAAACTTATTCCTAAAAATGATAAAACTCACTATAGCAATACTAGACAAACATGTCATGTCCCTTCAGAGGCAATCATTGCTTAATTCCAAGAGCTGTGAGCATTGCTAGGTCAGAAGACACTATGCAATAAGACAATGAATTAACAGTAGTGACCACTGAAAACATAAAAAAATTCATTTTTAGAATGCATGTATGTCTACTCTGATGAAGCTGAAGTGGCTTCCAACTTTAAGCACTTCCCTTTCTGGCTCCCAGCTCTGCCTGCCGGGAGCAGCAGGTCTGTACTGTGGTAGAACAGACACCTTCAGCGGGGTCTGCAGTGGAATCCCACCACACTGACATACTTGCAGTCACTACCTCCTTCACCAGATAGCTCAGCTCGCATTCCTCCTCTAAGCTGAGACCAGGCAGACCCTCCCCAACATGCTGTTTATGTAAGAATGACAGACGGAGTAAAAGACTCCTGAAATATCCTTCAGCAGGTAGCTTTAAATACAGTAGCCTCATGGAATATATTTTACCTGCGTGTGTAGTCACATGAAGCTCAAGGAAGTCACATAACATCAAGATTTTTTTCTAAAAGTGACATTAGCAAACTGTTTGGCAAAATCCCAAATGTTGGCAAGAAAGCTACTGCAAATCTTGACCTTTTGCCTTGCATTGAATGGCAAGGCAGAATTTGCCAATTAACTTTCACTTAGGAAAAAAATAAAAGGCTGAGGACAAGTAATTCCAACAATAAATATATGTGATTAAGGCAATGGGATATTTCAAAATGCTTAAGTGAATAGAAATGTTCAGGCTGAAGCCTGCTCCAAACAGCACCTCTCCCTCATCTCAAGCTGAAGATGTTTTACTGTCTGCATATGTCTGAATGAGGGCAACCTGCTGAGCTCCGCTGACAGTGTCCAGCTGAGAAAGGAGGCAAAAGCAATTCGAATGCTGTGGTGAGAGCTGCCTGCAGAAGCATTCTTTGGAAAAGGAAAAATCATAACAAGTCAGCTCCAAGTTCCACTAAGGCTGAACGAAGAGATAGTTTATCAGATCTATCAGTTGCTTGAACGGAACAGACAGAGGTGTTAAGATCCGGAAACAAACTATTTTTCCTGTACTGCACCTCATCTCCCTGGGAAAGACTTCCAGAGTTTTGCTAGCACATCTCAGTGATCAGAGAACAAACAAATCTCACAGGTGGTACTCACTGACCCTGCTCCCCTGAAAGTTTCTACTAAAACTCCCTGGAGTATCACGCCCCAGACTTGGTGGGATATTCAGCTTCGCAGACCTTGCCCAGCCTCTAAGGTTTGATGCTAGCTCTGCCCTAACTTGGACAGGCTCGCCAGCTGAGCAAACTTGAACTCTAGGTGTTTTTAATGCAAAACATCACCAGACAGGCTTTTCCCTCTCCCAAGTCTGCCCAGTCTCACTGCTATTCTTTCTCTTCTAAATCAATCCTGGCAGCTCCTCTGAGCTACAGGATGGGGTCACTGAAATCCTTCGCTTAGGTGTCCTTTTAATAGCAAGGTCTTGATGACTATGTGTTTGCTAAGGAACCTTGTCTCCACCTGATGCTATGGACACTTCCTTTCTTACACAAACATTAAAAAAGTGACAATTTTGGCAGTGTTGCTATAGTCAATCTTATCTGCAATGAATTAAAATGTCCAAGAAACTGCATATATACTGCCTATTTGTATCTTAATCATTATGTAATTTGAATTGAATGAAGTCCAAACCCTACTATAAATATGGACAGTACATTCATAGGGTATAAACAAAGGTCTGCCTTCACCCGGGCAGTGCAATTCTGATAGAAGAAACACACTGAATGCTTTGTAGAAACCATGTAGCAGAGTGAACATGCCTATACATAAAGACACTTAGGGTTTTAAATCCAGGGGCCAACATGCTACCTACCTACAGAAAGCACATATGACAGTATATTTTAGACTACCACGGTGCTACATGTATTTTCTTTTACAGAGGGAATTTTTCAGTCTCCGGGTAGGTAGGGTAATTCCAGCGACAGCTACCGAGAAGGCTGAGGTTTTGTATCATCAGGTTTCCACAAGCGCTATTAGAGCATCGGAAACAAATGACGAGCCTTTATCGGTGGAGCTCACCCACGGCAGGAGGTAGAATACTACGAAATGTCATTCCCTCCCTCCCTCTAGCAGCTCTGAAGGAACAAAAATACAAACCACGGTTCCAAAGCGCTCCAGGGTGAGGGTTGTGTTATCCTCCTCCAGACCGATCCAGGCAGCCGGGGAAGACACCCCGTGTCCGTCCCGCCCCGCCGACCGTGCCCCCTCCCCAGGGGCGCTCCCCGCCCGGGGCCGCCGCCGCGCAGCCCGGGGCACCC
>VZRL01002880.1:1177637-1233800 GCA_013397895.1 Origma solitaria
GCTGGGGCTGCGCGCACCCGCGCGCACCGCCCGGCGCTAGGCGGGAGCGGGGCGCGCAGCCCCCTCCCCGCGCTACCCCAGACAAAGGGTGCGCGCAGCCCCCCGCACCCGCGCGGGCACGGGATGCGCGCTCGCTCGCACACACACACAGGCAGCCGCGCACGGACACCGTAGCGGGGGCACACGCGGGGGATGCGCGCGCACACACACACACACACACGCGTGCACACAAACGCACACTCGTGCACATGCATGTACACACAGAACCCACGCTAACCCCCCCGGGCGGGGGATACACACACACGCACACACACAACTCACACTAAGGGCACCCTCTAGGCAGGGGATTCCCCTCTCACACACAAGGGGGCATCCACATTAACATTCCTATATATGGGATGCACACACCTCTCAGACCTCCCCACACACCATCCTCCCATATAGGCATTATGCAGACATGCACACGAAAAACCCCTCACACACCACACGCACATTCACTTCCATATACTGTCCCCTCCCATACACATAGACACACACCACCTTCTCCTGGGCAGTCGTACATCCACAGTGCATCCCTTCCCAGTTTTCCTTTCCCATTCCCAGCCCGGGCAGGGCACAGGCCAACAGCAAATGACACAGGACTGTACCTGGCCGATGACCTGCTGGCCGAGCCTTGGTATTGACATGCTGAGGGCCTGCCGAGGGTTGAGCCCCACAGCAGAAATGCAGTGCCTGGGGAGCCAGGACCCTTCATGGGGCAGGGAATAATGCATTTTTGACATCAAGTCTTGGCAAGGGAGCAGGCTGCAATCAAGACTTCAGCTACTCCTGCTGCATCTTGCTGCCTCCCATAGTATTTTATAACTCTTTATTGGTTTTCCTTGATCATTCCTGATAATGGGAGGAAGTCTCTTTCCCTCATTCAGTGAAGCCCCACTATATTTCAGGTATTGGATTAGAAAGCTATTCTCCTTTTCAAGCTCTTCTCTGTTTCTCAGGTTTCATAACAGTTCCTCTATAGCTTTGCCCTCTGCATTGTGTTGCTCGGGCTTCATCTCATCCTTTAGCTCAGAGATTCAGCCTTCACTGTTGCACATTTTGCTGCTGGGATGAAGGCTTTCCAACAAACCTTTATCAGCTTCCTTTTTTTTTTTTTTTTTTTATTCAGAGACCTCCTAATTCTTTTGAAAGCTATCCAAGAAAGAGATTGGGCAGTATTTGCCACTATGATTTCAATTACAACCCACTAAAAAGTAGGTTCAACTTTAAATGCATGTTAATTTTCACCTGTTTTATATACTCCCTTGCCCACTGCCTTGGGGACATATAAATGTGTGATTTTTAAAAAAGTTTGCCCACCTTCTCCCAGCCTACCTGCAGAAGTTTTCTGAATGGCAACCGCAGCAGTAGTCCTAATCAGTGCTGAGTTCAAGGCTAGTTTTCTACGGAAAGCTCCAGCAGAATGTACTTTGTCTGAAACCTGGTCATCTGTGGCATAGACATCTGTACCTATGCTGCACAGCCTCATCTTACTCCTATGGTCAATCAGGGAAATTCTCTTCCATATCTCACATGTGATAAACAAAGCTCCATAGCAACCCATTCCTCTCCTCAGCTACTCCCCAACTGAAATGTATCTATGTATTTTATATGTTCCACCCCTGTGTGTACATGTCTCTGTGTCTCATTACTAATTTTTGACTGCACCAATTAGTTTCAGCTGAGCAAAACTCTCAAAGACAATTAAATTGTAACAAGTTTAAGGAAAAGAAAGCAAGTGGGTGAAGAAGCTAACTACATATCTCTTAGCGCTCAGAGGATGGCAAAGGTGACATTAGGAATTCATGTGTTGTTACATACCTCTAAATCTACATATACATGTGACATTAGTGAGAAAAGTTAAATGGAGCTTCTGTCGTCTTTACTGTAGTTCAATAAAACCCATGAGACAGAACTGTAGGACTCTGGAGTTCATTCCTTCAGATTCTCATTAAATAATAGGTTCTGAGGAGCTCCAGTTCCCCTCTACTGCTTTTCATGATGCAGTGAGTGATTTTGAAGCAGACTATGTTTTGTTGAGGTTTTAATATTTGACTTTTCATTTTGATAAAGGAAGACTGTCTTATCTCCCTCTTGTACACACACCCCCAGACACTAATAAGTCTTGCTTATTGGGAAAACTGACAGAAAGTGCTGTTGATGGGTGAGTTCCTGCAGTTCTTTGGCTACACTGGTATGCATGCTGTGTAGTCACTGCTCCAGAATAAGCAGTGGGTCTGCTTTCAAAAAGGAATAAAAAGGTCTTTATTGTGTTAGTAACTCCACAGTAAAAGTAACTTTATTCTGGGAAATTCTTTTTGCACATAGAGGTGCATTGTCCTGCCTAGACACAAGTTTACATCACTGCATCTTTGTTATTCAGTTTTCCTTTATAAACAAATGCTAATGGTTCTTGGCTCACTCCTTTTCTAGACTTGGGGCTTTTGTGTTCATGAACACTCATCTGCTCTTACACTGGCATGTTTGGATATTGAAGGGAAGCCTTTGTGGTTTCTCTAGTTACCAGAAATAAAATACAAAATGTATGGCCATGTTGATAAACAGTGTCTTTCAGACCATGTGGCAAAGGAGGAGGAATTCCTTAGAGTTCATTCCTCTAGAGGAGGAGTTCATTCCTTTAGAGGAGCTTAGTCTCAGTTGGTCAGATAAAGAGAAGAAAGAAACAGCAAGAGTGAAAGGGAAATCTCTTCTCTACCAAGATTCCTGCTGCAGGATTTTTCTCCCTCATTACAGCAATGTTCTTCAGAGCACCTTTCATCCATCAAGACCATCCTTGTAAACATCCTGTGCCTCTTCCTTCTCGCTTTAAGTCCTCATTTGTGTAGATGAGCCTGCTAGATCTCTGTGAGGCAGTGCATCCCAAACACCTCCCTGCAGTGAGAGGAGAAGCTGTTTAGAGGAAGGCATGGATGGAGAAAGATGGGCAGACATTTAGAAAGGTACAATTAAATCTTGATATGACCAGGAGGATCATTCAAAATCAGTCTAACTGTTGACTGCTGCAAGAAATAATTGTCTTCTCCACCGCTGACCATCTTGACCATACCCATGTACCCATGTGACCCACTCATTTGCTTCCTTTTGAAGGAGGAAGAGTGTGCTTTTGTTTTTCAGGGCCTTGAAGGCACTGCCAGGGCTGCTGGCACTGCCCTGCTTCCCCTGGAAACTCCCCATCCCTGTCTTACAGTCCAGGAGCCCATTTCAGCTCAACACAGGGTTTTCAGTCCCTGCCTCTGAGACACTTCCGTGTGGAGAAGGGAATGATCTCCTTACAGATCATTATAAACAGACTGGTTTAATGGCTATTCCTTACTTGTAGGGGTAGATATTGCATTAAGCACCAGCAACAGGAGGACTGCTGTAATCAGCATCAAAGTTGGCCTGTCTAAATAAATAGTTGATCATTTTCCTCAGTCTAATCGTCTGTTACTGCAATGCCAAAATGTAACATCAGATGGTTTTGAAATGTATCATAATTTCCCAACAGCATGTCTAACAAATAGCAAAAAAGTGTTCTAGGAGAAGAGTGAACCCCATTCCAGTGCCCTTTCTATCACCCAAGACTTGCAGATAAAAACAAGTCAAACAAAGGCAGCTTCTTGGCCAAGCCTAATATTCTCTTAAAATAAATCACATTGGAAATAGCATCTGGCAGTAGCATAACCCGCCACAGTTCAGACCAAGTCTGCTCTGGATTAGGGACTTCCTGATTATTGGAATAGCTTTCCATGTTTCCTATTGAGTGGTTTGGGCTTGTTTTGCTTTTTTCCCTGTCTTTTTCTCAGATTTTGATTTCCTTTATCATATTTCTCTAACTCAGAATAACATGTTTTCTATTCTTGTTGCCATAGCTTAGGCTCTCGCATACTTTTTCCAAGTTTTGGGTTCTAGAGGGGCTTCTGGAAGTGTTTTCAGTTCTTCCACAGGACGCAATGGGACAGCAGTCTCACCAGTGTTTAAAAACTGTCTTGTGGACACATCTAGGAATGATATGCTGCTGTACAGAGGAACAATAGTGGCAGCTTTTCCTTCTGTAGTGCATTAAATGGAAGCTTACAGAGCTGGGTATCACAAAACCAGCAATGGAGCTGAGCAAGAGCACAGCAAGGAAGGACAGATCATGGGAAATATGCCATTGTCAAATTAGCCACAGCTTGGATGGGTTTGAGGGCAATTTTTTGTCTGTTTATAAAAATTGATTCTTTGTTGCTTTCTTCTCTGGCTGGAATTTTTTGGGGCTTTTTTTCTTTTTTGTTTTTTGGGTTTTTTTTAAATACTGGACAAATCTGCGCAAGAAAATAGTAATTGGTGTCAGGGCTACAATCAGTTGTAGACATGACAAAACACAAACAGAAATCAAACTTGAACTAAACAAAGGCGTATCATTATGACTGAAGTTGAATTATTAGAAGTTACAGTTAGAGATATACAAATTGACTTATTTCAAATTTAGGCATCTTCTCATGTGCAGAAGTCAAATAGATAAGATTTACTGGTTAGGTTTTATGTCACACAAACAAGATACCTGCTGAGTGGCTCTTGGAGCTCCAGACGGCAACATTTGGGTTGTAGGATGTAGGGCTCTCCTTTGTGTAATACAAGATAGTGATGATTTCCACAAAGTCAAAAGTCTTTTTTCAACCTTCTGTAGTAATCTATTGTAGCTTGCATTTTTATTTCGAACACATCCCCCCCCCCCATATTTCATAATGTAACCTTCATATTTTTGGGTTTTTTTTTATTTTCATGAGCTGAATGTTAATCCTATCTGACAATTAAAATGTTATCTGGTGTAATTCACAGACCTCTAAATTGAGATCCCTTATTTTGGCCCTATGCCAGATCACAACCTGAGAAATAATTAACCTTTCTTCATGAATCCCAGGGATGGTGCATCCCAGGTATCAACTTGCTCTGCTGTTCCTTTCCAGAAGTAGCAGAAGTTTGGTCCAAGTTGATGACAACTGAGCAGTCTCATGAAACCCAGTCCTATCCCTCTAAAGAGCTGGCACTTTCTGGTTATAAAGGGGGATGCTTTTAGCCAAAGGTATGCTTAGCATGAGGCTTGTTTAGGTGATCCAATATTGCCTTCTAACTTTGAACTCCAAAAGCTCTGCAATGAAAAAATATGTTTCCTTAAATACCAGTTCTGGAGGAATGGCTTTCATGTCTTCCTCTGCCGCTGCCTCTTCCACAGTCCCTCACCTGTGTGGTGCACACCTTCCTCCCCATCCCTGTGGACACAGAACCCCACAAGTAGGGTTCTCCATTCCCAGGAGTGCTGTTATGGAAGACATCCTTTCCAAGATCCTTTGAAGGTTTGCAGTACCTGCCTGGGGTTTATGTACCAGGCAGCAATTTTTCTGCCTTTCTCCAGTCTGGTGAAATGGGAGTCAGAATTTTCAGGCTTTTTGTTTTGGATTATTTCTGCTCTGTGTCAAAAATGATTTAATGATGGATTAATTAAAAGTCATCTGTCACAGTAGTTTAGGCGTAAACAGAAGGTATTTTCTGCACAGGTTATAGCTGAAGGAAAACAGCAGGGACTGGAAGAAGGGATGTTCAGCAGCTGCTCAGAATATCCAGCTAAATACCTCTCTGTATTAGTAAGGGAGAATGCAACATCTAGGAACAGAGGATTTTGCAATGGGTAGATGCCAATTGCAGAGAGGAGGATGAGATTGTGATAAGCTGTGAGAGGTATGAAACCATTATAGGAACACTCCCTTGCAGCTGAGTAGAAGAGGATAGAGACTCTGAGCAGAGAGATAGGGCCAGGCGTGTGGAAAGAGAGCTTCCTCTGTATCTTGTACTCTAGCAGGCTCTTGGGGGAGCTACAGGGAGATGAATTTCCCTGAAAGGCAGTTTGAGGCTTTCCCTGAGCAGGGCAGATCTGCAGGTACCAGGCTCTGAGCTGTGCCAGGGCAGCCTAGGGCTGCTCTGACATTGGGATGGGAACTGGGAAGTAAGCTTCCCAGAGATTAGGCTGAAACTGTTGTCAACACATCTGATAAGCTTGTGCTACAGTTAAATATAATAAATTACATGTAGATAATTTGCTTAAAACTTACTGAATTCACAAGTGAAGTGTTAGACCTTGGAGCTCTCATTCGCATCATTATTTTTCATTTTCAACATTTTCCCCAGGGATTAAATCTCAAGACTGGAACGCAGAAAACCTGTGGACATTTCCTCTTTTAATGAAATATCTTGATATCACCAGAAAACCCTGAGCAAATAATAAGCCCATATTTCTCCAGCTGTGAATAACACATTGCATAGAACTGTGTTCTCCTCCTGGCTTGCAGCAGAAAACAACCAGCAAGCTTAAAAACCCCACAAATTGCTTTCAACTATTTTTCACGGGTTGGAAAAACTTGGGGTTTTTTTTTGTTGTTTTGTGTTTGTTTTCCTTGTATGGGATTGTAGACGAATCTGATAGAGTAATAAGTTAACCTAATTGCTTTTTTTCCCTTTAGCATTCACCCAAAGAGTTCCCTACAGCCTTTTTATCCTTTGCAATGTCTGGAAGAGAGTACTGCTGTGATGTGTAAATGGAACACTGAGCCCAAGTGGAACCTCCTTGAAGACAAACAATAATGAAGTTGTTGCCAGATAATGGTTTCACTTTGTAAACTTTTTGAGAAAGAACTGTAGTTTTTCTTCAAGCCATCCAAAAAACAGTGTTTCCTGCTCATTAGGACTCTTGCTTTTTCCAACCAGAATGGCAACATCTCAGCTAAAAAAATGCCAGCTTCATGCACAAGCTGCAGATTAATTCAGTGGTGAAGGGTGAGCCCCGCCTGGGACACACTTGCACAGTGAGCCCATATAAGTATTTTCAGGCTTCAGAACTAAGGTTTATGAGCTTGAAAACTTGGGGAGTGGGTGTTTTTGCTGGCTTCCACTCTGCTGCTGCAAAACCGGAGGAAAGCCTTGTCTGTGCGGATGGTTCCCAGGTTTCCCGGAGTCATGGTTTGGATGCTGGCCAAATGCCAGGCACCCATGACTGCCACTCATTCGCTCTCCTCTACCACAGCTGGGCAGAAGAGAGGAAAAAATTTCACGAAGCAGTCATGAGTTGAGATAAGGACTGGGAGGAAACACTCCAAGGGCAAAACAGGCTCAACTTCAAGTAACAAAGTGAATTTATTGCTAACAGAGACAGAGGTGGATAATGAGAAGTAAAATAAGCCCTTAGGGACACCATTCTTCCCCCAACCCCTCCCTCCTTCCCACCAACAGTGCAGGGGGACAAGGCATGGCAGGTTTTGGTCAGTTCATCAGTGGAATCTTTTTCCACTACTCAGGGAGAGAAGTCCTTCCCCTGCACTGTGGGGTCCTATTCCACAGGAGACAGTTCTCCATGAACCTCTCCAGCGTGGGTCCATCTCATGAGCAGCAGCCCTCCCAAAACCCCACTACAGCATGAGCCACCTCCCACGGGCAGACAGTTCTCCCAAAACTGCTGTGGTGTGGGTCACTCATCCACGGGGTGCAGACCTCCGACGCCAGGCTGTTCCATCTCTGGAGCAAGGCCTCTCTCTCCATGGGTCTCCCACTGGACCACAGCCTCCTCCAGGCATCCACCNGACAAGCTGCTTCACCATGGTCTTCACCATCAGCTGGCAGAGGAAATTTGGCTCCGGCGCCTGGAGCACCTCGTCCCTCTCCTTCGTCACTGACCTTGGTGTCTCCATGTTGTTTCCCTCACATGTTCTCACCTCCTCCTCTTCTCTGGCTAGGAAAAAAAATTGTGTGTGCACATTGTTTTGATTTCTTCTTAAATCTGTCGTCACAGAGGCGTTACCACCATCTCTAATTGGCCCAGCCTTGGCCAGCGGCATGTCCATCTTCAAAGCCATAAGGGATTGGCTCTGCTGGACACGGTGGAAGCTTCTAGCAACTCCTCACAGGAACCATCTTTGTGCCCCCCCCACACCAAAAACCAGGCCAAGGAAAACCAACTCATCTGGGTCTCACCTCAGGGGGCTCTGAACATAGAGCAGTATGTGGGGATTAACACTAGTGTGGGGGACTCCAGAGGGTTACAGAGAGGATTTCTTGTGGCATGGCAAGCCAGACTCCTGAGCAAGTTTGATGATCTTTGAGGAAGTGGTCCTCGAAGAGAAACAAGGTTCCTGGTTCCATGGCATCTGCCAGGGAATGGAGTTGGTTTGAAGCACAGTTCTGGCATGACAGAAGTTCACCAAACCAAAGTAAATTTAAATAAACATCTTGGTACTAATACACTGGCTTGCTAGAACATTTCAGTAGCTCTGTGTTCATAACTAGCTTCAGAAATATCAAGCAGTAAGTGACCAACTTTTCAAAGTAATTTCCTGAGTCAGGCACAGCTCCTTATTACCCAGGTATGTGCAGCTGCTCTGCTTCAGATTCTGCATGCTGGCTCTGTGGGGTTTGATTAATACCACAGGGTGTTATTTAAGTCAAGGAAATATAACTTTTTTAAAATTACATGTCAAGTTCTCAGGTTTCCCCTAAGTATATCAAATCTCAATTGGCAGGTTACACACCATAATCTGTTCTGAAATATTTCATTAGACGTTTTTTATATCTACTGTAGCTGTTATTTTAACCTCCTGTAGTGTAGGATAAATGCAATGGCATTATGTTTAAAAAACCCACCTTGGAGGTGTAAATTTTATATGTTCACGTTTTCTTAACTTGGCTAGAACAGATTTCTTGGTTTCCATTAAAAACCCAAAATGCACAAAAACCCACAACACAAGAACCAAACAAAAACTGAAAAATATTATTCTTAATTTGCATACAATGTCCTTTGCAAATCAATGGAAGAATGTAAAAAATACTGCATATATGCAAAAATGAAACAGACTGTTTTTGAGGAATATGAGCTAATGTGGAAGCTGATTAGAACAGGAAGCAGTCATGAAACTTCATATTCTTACTGTAGATAAAACAGATTGGTTATGAAGTGGCTCTTGTTTCATGTTTTAGTGACCTTTATTTCTGACTACCTTCAATTGTACTTGAAATTTATTCCCACAAGCTCTGTTATTCCACACTCCTGAAATACTCCTTATCTTGCACAGATACACTCAGTATCTTCCAACCATTGTGTCTGATTCCCTCGCTGCTAGTGACATATGCTGTGGGTGATTCTGAATTCTATATACTGAAAGGTCAGTGTTTCTACTAAATTAATACAATAACAGAAAAAACGTATTGCAACCTCAGCAGAGAGATTAATGTGGGTTCCTTTCCTCTCCTGTCACTATTTTTTGTGGAAGTTGGTAAGATGTTTTGAATGGATTTAGAAGGGATGGGAAAGAGACTGTGGGGAAAAATGGACCTGAAAGACAAAGGCATAGATATTTCCCCAGGAAGCCAGGCTGAGCTGTCGTGTGCCAAGCTGAATAACCAGAAGTGTTCAGTGGACCCTCTTTCCCAGTATATCTAAATACTTGGCTGTATCCCTGCAGTGACTTGAAGCAGGTCAGAAATCCTACCAAATCTGATTTGAAAAACATTGCATTCATGTTGCATGGATGGAGATGACTGCTGAAGATGCAAGTAACAGGAAATTGTATCCCATACTTTGCCTGTGCGCAAACTTGTGTTATTATTATTAATTTGCTTATTAATTGAATTTACTTGCAAATGACATAGACAAATATCCCAGTTTATGAGTTATTTGCCTGATGTATAGTTCTATGCTTTAAATTTTCATTATTCATATTTGATATTTGCATAGTGTTCTGGAATCATGGCAAGGCATTGTGGGTCTCATGATATAACTTCACTCCCTCACTAGGTCATTCTCAAACCCGCCAGAGACTCAGGATGGCACCGTGATCCCTGCACCATAACACCCTTCCTGCTGTTGTGTGCACTTCTTATAAAAGTCAGGATCAGGTTCATTAGAGTACCAAACATGCTAAGCTACTGCTGCCAAAGACAATTATGAGGCAGAGAAACACTGTGATAGAGTTAATTTTATATTTGCATTTGGTGTAGATTGAAGACCTGGAAAGAAAACTATGCTAGTAATTCAGTCTTGCACAATAGAAAAGGCTAAAAGCCTGTGTGTCCATTTGAGGCAAAAGGTGACCACGGCTGTGAAGGAGGATGGCTTTACCCACCCAGAGAATGTGATGTGGAGGAACAGAAGCAAGCCATGTGGAGGATATAGCTCTTTTTTCCTGCTTCCCTATAATCTTTCTTTCCTGGCTGTTGCAGATCTCTCTTTTATTCTTAAAGTCGGACATTAAGAGCAAGTGTGTTGCATAAAGCCTGGCTAATCTATTCGAACAAACTCTTGGACTTGTATCTTTAGTTTTGTGGGCAAGCATGAGATTCTTACAATAAATGGGGTTTTCTCTGTGTACTGCCAACTGGATATACATGACCTTCAGACTGATGGATGTCTGTGAGCCTCCAAGCAAGAAACGGTTAGGTCATGAACTCGTGCAGTTACGTTAAGGCGTTCAGAGTGAGCCCCAGTGTAAATTTTAAAAGAGACATTTCTATCACTCAATGAAGTTCTTACTTAGAGAATTGGATCACTATACAAACTGCCATAATCTAAGACATAACCATCCATTCTATAAACTGAAGATGAACTGAATATTTTTGTCAATTCTGATGTAGGAAAGTACTTTCACGTCTTTCTTCTCTCATGTGAAAGACTGACTTTGTGTGAAACAAAGGTTAGGCCCAAGCAGACTGACAAGCAGAGCAATAAGACCTGTTTCTAATTCTTTAAGCCAGAGGTGATTTTAAAGTCCACACTTGTTGAAAACGAAGTGTTTAGAAAACGTCAAAATCTACAATTTTGGACTTCGGGTTGTATGCCTTAATAAGTACACAGTCCTTTTCTCCTCTAATTTCCTGGTTATTTAGTATGACTAGGAGCAACGTTTGAACCTCTTTATAAGGGGAATGCTTCCTACAGATTACTTTATCTTTTTCAGTTATTACTATTAAAAATGTCTAATGGTTTTCACAACCTGAATATTTTAAGCAGGTTCACTATGAGTACTGCAGGTCTGCATTATTCTATTTAGCTCCTTTTAGCAGAATGATCCTTTAGTGAGTGAAAAGCCCTAAGGCAGGAGCTGGTTCCAATTTTAAAAGAAAATCTTGTGGTTTTCATCAGGTAGTGGAAAAAAATATCAGTAACTATGGAAAAAGCTGCAGTGTGAGCTATTAGGTACCAGAGAATTCACCGTAGAGAAGCCCTTATAAATATCCAGAAAAGACTTCTCATGAACATTAAAATTTAGTTTTCATACTAACGCTCAGATACAGATCTTAAGGAAATTAGGCTACACTGGTTCAAAGAATTGCTGTTTGCTGTTACCTCTAAGTAAAAATGTGCTGTATGCCACTCACGCTTTTCTTTCAGAATTGCCTCCAGTTGTCTCTAGTAGAGCAGTTACATATCCAGTTTGTCTGATGTGCAGGGATTTGGCATGGAGAGCTACAAGACATCTGGGACATAGCTGTTGCAGGGACAGTGTCCAAGATAAGGAAACTTTCACATTCCTCCAACCTCCACAGCACCTGCATTCACCTGAGATGGGGCTGCTGTGGTTTTCTTAGTCTTACTGCACAGACCATGCTTTTTCCAGGAGGGCTGTACCTACATAGTGCAGAGAAAGCACTGGGGTTGCTGTAGCCACAGTGCTGAGGCGCATTAGCACAGCTGGACAGCTTTCAGTACAGGGTCTAGCACCGGTGTTCTGTGCACCACACTGCTAAAATCTATAATGTGGTTCTATACTTTGTCACTATTTCAGGATAAATGTCAGACTCAAAGGCAAAATTTTACCAAATTGTAGTTTAAGTGATGGTATTTAAATTGATTTTCAGTGAGCAAGAATGACCTCAGCATAATGCTGCTGTTTATGCACCATGGCTACTGTAACTGAGGCTGCCACCAGTGCAGCTTAGACTGGAGCTATCAAACCATTTATCACACCTTGTCTGATCTACTAAATAAGAATCATTTTTGCCTGCCTTCTTTTTAACACAGGTGTTGCAAATTAAATATTTTAAACACAATGAAAGCATGTAATTTTCCTCAATAGTTTCTTGGCTAAACTGGTTTGTTTTTAAAATGAAAGGTGCCTATAAGTGAGAATTGTATGAGCAGGACAAAGCACATAAATGGGGAAAAAATGAATACCTTAATTAAATATACTCGAAGTTCATCATCATGATTAATGTTTCACTAAGCCTTTGAGAGTGTCCAAATAACGATAGATTAAATAATGAAGATTTTTTGAATATACAATATTGGCAGGTGTTCATTAGAAGTATCCAATTGTTAAAGATGTATATATTTTCTCAAGGGCTTTAAAAATTAATGGTTGCACATATATATCTCTCTTCCTAGAGAATAAAGCTTTCTTGTACTACATTAGTAAATATTATTTTAGTGGGCCCAATATTTTAGGCATCTTGAGTTGGCCTAGACTCATTACTGGGCTTCAACCTACAGAAAAGTGTTGTGCTTTTCTATAATGAGGTAAGCAATTCTGCACAAACTGCAAATCACAGATTACAGATTGCTCCTAGATTACATGTATTATGACTCTTTTGAGCTTTCTTATTGCATTATCAGTCTAATTAACTGTACCAGTACATTGGTTTAACGTAACATTAAATCAATGTAAAAATTAGTTAGTTGTGGCCTGAGCCATTGTCTGTGCTCCATCTGAGTTTCATCATGCTGTGCTACCATCTGTGGACAGCTTCCAGGGAGAGAAGGCTGTCGTGCTGGCTCTGAGGGCACTGTGACATGCATTAGACACAGCGTTGTAGGACAGAGAACATGTGTGTGCCATGATGAGTCACAGCTGTCTGGAAGCTTTTGATAAGCCACATGAGTGCTCCTATGCCTTAGCAGCTCTAACGTAGTAGAATCTGGAAGCATGAAAGTTTCAGCTGCTAAAACTCACACTGGCAGGCTCACACATGGTGTTACTGGAGCTGGGCAGTGCCTCACTCCTTGGGCATAACTGGGAAAGCAGCTCAATACATTTTGCTGGACATCTACACACACAAGCATTAAACTTTTGTGATATCAGAATAGAAGAAACTGCCCACTTGAATCACATTTTCTGGAATGTTTTTATGATATATGAAGCAGTTCAGATATATTAGTATGAATTTATGAGGTGTGATATGGTTTACAATACCTAAAATATTTGGGTATCAAAGGAAGGAACTGAATCAGGCTTTTGATTCTTTCAAGTGTTTAGTGAATGTCCTCTGAAATGCTAAAAATACTTTAAAGTTCCTTTTGTGTTAAGGAAAGAGATGTTAGCACCACTTAGGACATTGGAACTTCTTTTAAGACCTACATCTTGGTCCCTACTATTGCACTCATTTAGATGAAGAATGGATAGACAGTATTGAGAAAAAAGGCTCAGTTACAGTCACAGAGAGTTTAATTCGCAGAATTAATCTTTCTGGTCGGAAAGCAGAATAATTTGATTAATTCCACTATTAATACTGTGCCCTTACATGTACAATCTACATGCAAATATAGGTGCATTCTGTGAAATGGCAGGCACTGATAAAGATGTCAACTTCATTAGTCAAACAACCTGAGAGTTCAAGGTTGGTAATGAATCATTTCCACCATCATCCTTCATACCCACTTGAAAATTATGAGGTAATTAGCCTCTCTTTGAAACAAAAAAAAAAAAAGAGGTCACAAAAATAATCCTCCAAGATCAGCAAAATTCAGTTTCCCCACTGATTCTCAGCAGGAAGCATCTCCTCATCCCATTCACATATATTAACAGAAATAAGACATTTACATATTGATGGGGAGCATCAGTAGCTGATGTGGAGCATTGGTTTTTTGCATGATTTGGAATAGGAGAATGAATTGCTGCTTTACCTAAGGCAGAACCTGCTACATATGTGCCCTACTTGGTGGTGTTGTTAAATGAATATCTTGTCTTAAAACCTTGGCTGTTGTTGCAGTCCTAAAGCTTAGACTGAGCTTTATGGTGTTAACTGGTTTTTTGCAGTATCATGGGAACAGTTAAACACATTTTTCCTCTCTCTCTCATTTTAAAGTCCTGAAATCAGACTGAAGGCAATCAGATGAATTTACAGAGGCTGGTGTGGTGTACATCTACGCCCATGGCTCATTTTCTCCTAATTGTGGGAGAAATCCCTTTTGGGTTCACTTTATAGCATTCACAATTCTGTCTCAATCTAAGACACAAGTAGATCAAAATGCAAATGTGCTTATTGTGTTACTCTTGTCACATTATGAATTGGTTGGAATTACTGGTGCATGCCTCTGAATTAGGTTCTGTGGATCAAAAAACCAACAGCAACAAAAAACCCCAAAACCAAATAAAACCCAACCAACCAGCCAACCAACCAACTAGCAAAAAAAAAAAACCCCAAGAAAAAAACCCCACACCATTAACAAAAGAACCACATCATGCTATATTTTGTAATTCCTAGGAGGAGGCCACAACAAAGGGATGTGGACATTTTCCCTTTTTTGCTTGAAACCAAGAAGCTGAGCTTCAAATGTTTCATAGGTTATATGTTTTCCTAATTGCTGTGAATATTTGCTCCTTTCCAAAGGAAAGAGGTGATGCTGTGTTTTCAGATCGAAGGCAAACTGTGTTTTCAGATTGTAGGAAGTTATTGGACTGTTACCCCTGTAATAAAATTCAGTACATCAAGTGAATGACTTGTTGTTCAGTGAAACATGGCACCACATCGATTGAAGCTACCCATTAAGTCAAGACATCAAATATACCCTTGTGACACTGTACTAGGGATCACTGTTGAAATTGCGAAACTTGCTGGTAATAGCAACTGAGCTCAAGATAAACATTGTCCTTAACTCATGCCACAGTGACATTAATGGTTCATGATATCATGCAGTGATCAAATCCTTCTGGGAAGACATAGATGCAAAAAGACAATTTTCTTGGTGATCCATATTCGCTTTTTTATTGAAGTACATCGTATTTGAAATTGAATAGATGTTTACTTTAAAATATCCAGAGAAATTCTGTTCTGTAGGCACTTTTATTTTCTTTCCAAGCTTTGCTTAAACCTAACCACTGATGTCTCAATATGTGAAAGCCCTCAGAGTGTTTTGTCAATTAAATATATAAAGAAAAGCAAATAAATGCATTACTATTCATGGCCTCTCAAACTGCAAGAGTTTTTCTGAACCTACGCTTATAAAAATACACTCATAAATTCAGATTGTGATCATGGACTTCATCTTGAAAGCCTATTTGGATAGTCCTTTCCACAAAGTTTCTTCTTGTAGTAAATATTCTTGACTGGATCAATAAAAAGCAAAAAATCCAGGGTCCAATTCCTTTCATGTGAATGCCACCAAAGTGCCAACTGCCCTGTTACATCCCTTGAGATATTTATCAGATCACTGATGGGCTTTATTATTTTTATATTACTATTTATTATTTTTATTCTTACTTTTTTTTTTTTTTATAATACTACCTTTCCTCTGTAGTTTTTTCTTGTCAAGAAAAGTCAGATTTAAATCTGGCTTGGGATTTGAGGACTTTGCATAGATACCCTGCCGTTCTCCCCATCTGGCCATCACTGCCCATCTACTGCATGTGCTTATGTCTTAGGAGAGCTTCAGCAAGCTGGCAACCCACAACAGATATTCCATCCACAACATACCTCTCTTAATGTTCTCACAAACTTCTAAGCCAGTCAGAAGGGATTTCTCCCCACCCCAGTGTTTTATGCCTGCAATAAATGTAATTTTGCCACGATTCCTGTGGTAGTCGTATTGGACCTTTCTTTTGTTTCTAATACATACTTCTGTTTGAAAGAAGAGGTTGTAGAATTATCACACGGTAATACCAAATTTAGTCACAGTGTTTTTTATATGTCTGGTTTTGCTAGTTGGGTATAAATAAGTACTGTTTTGAGGCCTTCCTTGTCGCCTCCACAAACAATTTACTTCCCTCAGGGAATAGTACTACCATTAAATACAGCTCTGCTTCTTTAGAGAACTTATAATCCATTGGAGAAAAACATATGCAGTGGGAAGGAAATAATGTCTTTGTGCAGGAAAGACACTATATTACTCGCTTACAGCTATTGAATTCAAAGTCATCAGATTTAGACTCATGGAGAATCTAAATTTTCTATTAATTGAAATATGTGATAGACAAAATAAGGCTTACTTTTATTGGGACAAATAAGCTACAGACAGGATTCTGTTGTTTATATATATCTGAAACTTCTTAGAAGATGGAACTGTCTCTTAGACATTCATGGAAGTGCTGAACCCCAGACTTGTCTGTTGGTATCGTAAGTAGTACTTTGAGAATATCTTTAATTTCTAGGAATATTCCATATCCTTGACAGTGGTCCAGTAATGTCATATTTATGTTTTCAGTCTTGGCACTCTTTATCCCATTTGAATAACTCATTAAGAATAAATACTGTTATTCATTAGCATTATCTGAAGAGCAGATTGCTTAGAGGTCTTCAAAACACTTGGTTTCCTCTTGCAAACTGGAAATGCAAATGTTTGCACAGAAATTTGTCTGGATACAAACAGTGTTTCCTAGAACCTGCCTTTGATACACCATCTCTGGTGCTTGGTGATAGCAAAGTACGAGAAGTGCCATGGGAGGTACTGCGACCTAAATGAACCAATAAGAAGAGGAGCTGTAGGGAAGCACCGCAGGAACTAACACCCAGAAAAATCCTGACATTCCCTTGAGGGGCTCATGAACTGCAGTAACCACTCTGTTTTCCCCATGCAGCTGAAGAGTCATCACCAATGAAACCACAGAATGGAAATGTCATCCCACTGCCCATCCTGAATCGTTCCTCAGTACTGGACCCTCAGGTTATGTACAAGCCATGGAAGGGCATTCCCAGCTTTGGAGGGATTCTTCTTGAGATGTCTACCTGTCTGCAATTCACCTATTTTCTTTAGTGTCTCCTCATCTCCCCTCCATGTCCACACACACACCTTGAGGTTAGCAACAAATCGCTCCATCCTATAGTTACTCAAGCAAGCCATGAGTTTAAGCAATAATTTATTTACACCTGTTTCTTCTTTTCATGATTGCCACTTCCACAAATAGTTTTCTTATTTTGACACACATATGCTTTAATATACTGAAGCATTTTGAAGACCAAATATGAGAATGATCTGTACACCCAAGTAATTTCATCACCATGAGATACCATCGCAGTAGAAAAACATCATCAACCACTCTTTGCAGTTCATATTTTTCTGGGCTTTATGTGGTTGGTGGTGAAGTCATTGCAAATATATCCATTAACACTGAGTAAACTGACACTCCAAAATATCATCTGGGAGATGAAAATATTACTTTTGGAAGGAAAAACTTATATATTAGTTATATAAAATGCCTCCAATTGGCACTGGAAGAAGAAATGACAGAAGTGCTACTGATTAACATATCTGGAAGATGTCTGATTCTTTATGATATACAATAAAATCCCAAGAAAAAATGAAAAGAGACTGAGAACTAACATATTTGAATATCAAACTGAAGATATAAACTATGACACATACGCAAGATGCAGAAGCGTTTTATGAAGCATTATGCTTTCTGAGTGTGTTTTATTTAATGCCAAATCTCAAAACTTCAGGCTAAAACACTAGGTGTTTTAGGAGGTGTGATTCTGCATTGGCTGATAACTCATATAAAATTATTAATTCCCAGTTGCTTCATTAGTGAGCAGACTTTAGCAACATCCTTTGGCATTACTAGGAATCTGCTCATCTGTAGCCATCCTAAAGCTCAGCCAAAAAACCCATTTGTTGTTTTTTAAATTCAAAATCAGTAAGACTTTTGTACCAAAAATTATGTGTACATTAGAAGGGATGGTAAGTTTCTTTGTTTTTCTCCTCATTTCAAAGGTTTTTGATGCAGACTCAAAATGCTTAATTTTGAAAATGCTAATGCAAAGCCATATATAAGTTTTATGCTAGTCATACCTGTACTTTCAGTCCTAGGAAAAAGCCTGCCTTGATGGACTCCATTTCCCCTGAAATGTCTCCAGCCTTCCATCTCACTGAACTACTCAAGTGAATTAACTTTCACAGTGCATTATGGGGCCTGGCCTTCTCCACTTTCCAACAAAACAAGCACGTGAGATCTCGTAAGTATGGCTTTTCATTGCTTTATTTATTTTCTGCTTTTATCTGAAAGTCATAATTTTCCACACAAAATGGTGAAAGATGAAATTCAGAAAAAAAAATGTTTTCCCTAAAATCCTTGATGAAAATTTCTAGTTGAATTTAGCATTCACATCATTATGGATCACATTTTGATAAAGAACTTGATGTGTGCTACTTACTCTGTGGGAAGCAAATAATATTTTTTGCTAATGGACATAATGCATCTGTAAAATATAAAAATGCATTCCAATAACTTCAGGTTTTCACTTGCTGAAACCAGACTTGAATTTGGCCCATTATTCTTTTCAACTGAAGAGGAGAATAATGCCTTATGTTGTCATATTACAATATATCAAATTGTTTCTCGCTATCAACACCAAAATCAGTTGCATCCACTGGGATTTGGCCCTGTGCTTATTAAACAGTAATATCTTTGTCAACAGATGGATTTTATACTGCTGATATCCTGACAAGCCACTAGAACGAATCCGAAGATTCCCAGCCATAACAGAATCCTATTTTAACCTTGGTTATTTTTAAAAACCCAGTGTAAAAAACATGACAAGCATCGATGCTTAATGCAAATGCCTAGCAATGCGTGTTACCTGGTAACCAAATGGATGGTATGTTGGAGAGGGAAGTGGCAACAGCAAGGGAACATATGCCAAAGCAGCTCCTAGCAGATATAGAGGTGGTCACCATGGATTTTTCCACATCGAAATAAAAGATTGTCATGACCTAGTATAAATTCATGGAAGAAGAAAACAGCTTTTTCTTTTTATGCAGTCCCATGAAAGCAGAGGACACTCATAGTCTGTGGCATCAGAAGCTGGTGAAAGTGTCTCTTTTGTCCGTGAGGGACAAAATTTCCCCCTAACAGGGAAGAAAATGTCCCACATTTGTCCAATGAAACAAGGTTGGAAAAGTGAACTTCAGCATCACAGGAGAGCCACATCACAGTCTAAGTTTCCTGAGTGACTAGCAAGACCCATGCTCGGTTAGCCAAAATAGAGAACTGTTTATTGGAGAGATCAGGATATATTTTCTTACAACGAGTTCAAAAATTTGCTCCTTTGCTTTGGCCTTTCCTCAAAAATTCATCCTGCTGGAAATTCATCATCTGAAAAACACAAGGCATTTTTTTTGGTTGGGAGACGCAACCTGAGATCTCTGCCACAGAGGCATTCACTGGAGGTCTGATTCTAAAGCTACAGTAAAAGCTTGAGGTATGATCGTAGTATACAAATAGATTGTTTTCTGTGAAAAGAGGAACAATTTTTCCAAAGGAAATATTTTCTTTAAATTTTTCAAAAAGGATTGCCAAAAATAGCAATAGAAAGTAGAAACCAAAATGATGCAGATAGGAATTAAAATAGTGGAGCATCATAAAAATATTTCTGTTTGCGGAGGTATCGGTGTATGTTTTTTATTTCCCGGTGATATACAGGATAACCACAGTTTACACTGCCTTTGAAGTGTTTGGGTTTGCAAAGCAACTTTGGAATAGCTTCCAAAAATGGCTGTTTTTCTGAAGCTATTCTTGGCTGATGCCTTATGTTACATTCACTTTGGACTAATGCTGGGAGTAGAAATGTCAAAGGCCTAGGTGAAGGGAAAAATGACGAGTGCCAGACAGTCTGCCATACCTTTACAGATGTGACACACTGTTCTGGGCTCACATAGTTAATTTTTTTAACCTGTACCAAGTAGCATATTCTGCACTTTCATAGGAGCTGCAGGATCCAGTCCATCCCATGTTGTACAGCAGATTTGAAATTATTTGTGTTACTGGGGAGTGTGCTGCAAATAGCCAGCTTAGCGTCTGATTTCATCTATGAAACTTCAGAAAAAAGAATGAAGTCCAGCTGTTAGCAGAGAAGGCACAAAATCAGATCACTAGCACAATTAGTGGTAATTAGAAAAAGGCCAAAGCCTGGAAGAAAAAAACAGTGCCCATTCCCCAAGAAAATGCATCTTCACAATGGATGCTTTCTGCTTCTCTCATAAGACCATGGGAGCACAGTTTGTGCTTGTTCAAACCACAGTTGGAGCAGCTTACTTCGTTATGATGTGTATCTATCTATTCTTCAGTTACTTTCCAGATTTGTCAGTCTGTCCCATTTATTAAATATATCCCAAATAACTAATCAAAAAGCTTTTAAGAATGTTTACATGCAAAGATGAGGAATAAATTATTCAGTATCTGAAATCTAATTATACACAATTTTCTGGAAAGTACTTAACTACATGCTTACATCCTTCCTCAAGAATGCAGTCGGCTTTCACCAAAGAGGCTCGGAGCTCGTGCCATCTGGCCCTGCTGTACTGACTGAGCTACAGCCCCAACCTGGGAATGGTTTTCCTACTGTTAAGCTGCAAATTCCCAGATAGGCTCTGTAGGGGGACAGAGGCTGCAGGGCTGCAATTTGCAAGAAAAATTCCCCCTGCTGCTTCTGTAGTGCTGCTGTCCCTCCATGCTTCCATTCCAGTCTCCCCATATTCTAGGAACACTTCTGTCTGGGCCACCCTGCCACTGATACTCAAGGGTCCTCTCTTGAACGCATGTGTTCCTGTTTTCGTTAGCAGATTTTCTTGTATTTAGGCCTGGGCAGCACCTCAGGCACCTAAGTGATCAACTAAATGCCTTTTTGAACTTATTTGAAAATACTTAAACACTTGAAATCAAATTTGTGTCTGTGTCAGGCCCTATACTACATG
Organism: Origma solitaria; assembly: GCA_013397895.1. Classification (NCBI taxonomy): domain Eukaryota; kingdom Metazoa; phylum Chordata; class Aves; order Passeriformes; family Acanthizidae; genus Origma; species Origma solitaria. The sequence continues at coordinate 1,198,600 of VZRL01002880.1, forward strand.
AAGTGCTGTCTGTTCTTTGGTTTTAGGAGGGAAGTCTGAACCACAGACCTGCCAAAAGATGAAGTCTTCTATTGGAAAAACATATAAAAACAAGCAGAAGGAAAAAATAGGTGTTGTTTTTCAACAAACATTTGAAGATCAGCACCAGTATTTTGAGCTAGATATATTTGACTCTTACTGTGATGGCAGTCCTACAAATGCTTGCAATAATAAGCAAAAAATATTTACAAAACCTTTGTTGTCTGGAATCTGTGGACAGATATCTCGACCTGGTATCTGTACAGGGAAGATTTATGTACATGCAGCATAGCTGTTTCTAAACACATTTCCAACATTATTTCAGGAAACTGTTACAGCTCCACCATGGTTTATTAATTTCCTCTATAGATTGACTGATTTTTGCACAGGGGGGTGGTTTTGTCGTGGTATGTTAAATGAGTGGTGTTGCTTAATATTTTTGCTAATGAGGACACCAGATGCGGAACTTCCCCTGCTGCCCTTGGCTATAGGGATTTGTTTCTAGCAATGTGTCATCTTCACTTCAGTTCTCAGTTACATCGAAGGCATTACTCAAGTGACAAAAATAGAAAGATTATTGCTCATGTATGTATGCATTGGAGTTATTTGCATGAGATTGACAGGGAATGCCTGCCTGTCCTTACAAACAAGCCAAAAAAGGAAAATGCCGTATGATGTTGCAAAATGGCACGTGAATTACCTCACTTTCTCATCTCAGTCTGTCTCTCACTACTACTCATGTTATAGACACAGTGAATACTCTAAAGCTTGAAATGGATCTGCCGCTTAGAGCCAGAGGACTCTTTTAAGCTTGCTAATCCATTGGAAAAATAGCTCATTCCTTTGACCGGTGGACACTATCAATTGAAAACAATCTCAACACTGAAATTTTATAAATGAAAACATAGATACACATACAGAAATATTCATATTCATATATATGTCAGTTTAACTTTTATGTTTATATATACATAAACACACACATGTATATATATATTTTGTGAATGTATGTGCACATGTCTTATGCATACACATATACCTAGATACAGAACCCAAAAATAATATGACTATGAAGAAAATTCACTTTCCTGCAACCAGGAATTATGGAGCTGCCAGTAGGACAGCTAAAATGACTTTACAGAGTTAAAATAATTTATTTAATTTTAATAACTAAAGGTGAATGAAAAGAGAGTAAAAAAAGCAGCATAAATCAAGATATACAATTTTACTTTTTAAACATGTACCAGCTAAATAAAGTTGGGTTTGCCATTATTTTATATATGTACAGTCCTGCCTTCTGGAAGGCTGAATATCCTCTATGAGAAGTTCACCAGATACATTTTTAATGTCTAACTATAAAGGGAAAAGAATCTAACAAATTTCAAGCATTAGTGGAGTTGGGTGCATGCCTACGTGCATATGTATGGGGGTGTGTGCATATGAATACACATGAGGATGAAAAGTAGGAATCAAAAGATCAGAATGATCTGGACAAAAGAAAGCAACTTGCCTGATTTTTTGTTTAACAGCAGGTTGCTATTATCAAAATTTACTGATAGTTTTTGAAGTCAGAATAGTCAGAACCTAAAGGAGTCAGTTCATTACAGACTGAAGTGAGAGCTGAAGGTTGGCCACTCTCCCTCTGTGAGCTGAATTTCGTTTGAGGTCATGAGAAACCCTAGCCAGTAATGGGTGTTAATGAAAGCCTTGCTGGATGTTTATGACATTGACCTCGCAGCAGTTGAGGAGAAGGCAGAAGGTGTCAGCACAGGAGTTATTTACCAACTTCTCAGGCAGTTTCTGTTGTGGCTCACTTCTGAATAGCCCCGACTCTTTCCATTTCATCTGTGATCTTAGTGTGCAACAGAAAAAAGTCATGAACATCTGATTGCCAATAAAACCCCTCTCTTGTGTCTTTCTGCTGCCTTGCGGACAAATGAGACATACAGGAGAAATAATTACTCTTGATCAGTGCTTCTGTCCCCTACTAATCATAGTTCCTAGGAGGCCATTAAGAGCAATGAAAACTAAATGTAAGGTTTTCTTTGGGTTATCTTAATTGTAACTTCTTAGGCAAAGCGATTTTAAAGGCTTGGCATCTTAGATGCAAGACCAGAACACGTGAATGCACACAATCATTTATGGAAATTTGTTGGTTGAGTATTTCCTTTCATGCCCTCTGGCACAGGAGACTTAGGCACATACGTCAGTTTATTTTATCATCTCTACAGCCCACACTTGTAAATAACAGCTAAAGCAGTACTGAAGGCAAAGACTTGGCAAGCTTAAAAAATGTAGTAGATGGTTACACAGGCAACTAGAATAGCCAGTTATAAAAGCAAACACTAAGAAAAATAAAGTGGTTTAGATGTATAAACCCCTCAGGTTGTACAGCTCAGTTTTAACAGCATTTATCAACTGATCTGATAGAGTGACTTAGAATAAATTCTGACTGTGGTATGCCCATGAGCAGATTACAGCATCCTCCACTGCCTATCCCTCACTCCTAATGATATATTTACTTATCTTAATGGCTTGGATATGGAGATGATTTCAAGTGCAGATTTGCATGGGGGTGGAGAGTAACACATGATATCAAAACAATTGAGATATAAACACAAGCCCAGGAACAGACTGCGACATGTATTTTTCCAAAATAAATCTGAATTTCTCTTCTCTTACTTTGGTAACTTAGCCAGAAATGCTTTGGTAGTGTGGTAAGACATGAGATTTGTAATTTAGAGCAGATCAATGGTCACAGGACTTTTTTACTCTCACTTTGACATTGATCAGGATAACCCACTCCAAATGACTGTGGGATTGCATATGGATAACATGAGTATTTTCCTGGTGTGTTGTTAGCAATATGAGGTTTTAATCTTTCACCTGAGACAACCTAAAACAATTATGCCCACCTTTATTCTTATGCATTTCTAATTCTGCTGTTTCAGGCTCTTTTTCAGTTTGTGACAGTGTGCCCCTTGGGTCCCCAGGCCTGAGCTTTTAGGTTAACCCAACCTGTTATGGAAACTCGGAACTTCACAAGCTGGGACAGTAGAGCACAGCTTTACATATTGATCAACCATCTCATATTCTAACTCTCTTAAAATCCATTTCCTTTCAATTTCTATGGCTGTATGTGCATTTCTTTGTTCTTATATAGGGGTTATGACTGATTAGCGTTATCTAATTATGAAAAGAGCAGTTTAGCACTGCGAGGTTTTTTACAGGCAAAAGGACTCTTCTGAAGTCTTTCTAAAGGAATTCAGCATACATTGTTTGAGAGTTGTTCCTGAGTGTGGGTTAATGATTTTTCTGGCTCAAATATATTTATATCCTCCGATTCTCACATTTGGAGACAATGATCAGAGGAAACTGTGAGAGAGTTAATTATGTCCTGTCTGTCATTCATGACATATTAAAGGCTTCCACTTGGCACTACGGTTTTCAGATTAGATCCAACATCACCGACTGTGGCAATTATTGTTAATGTTTATTGCTGGGATGGGAGAGATTAAACTTTACATTACCAAACAGCGTGATATAGTTAGGTGTATTATGGGGAAGGTTTGAAGTAACAGATGCACCTTACTAATTTGTTGTTAAGGACCTTTTAAAATTATTTACTTTTAATCAATTCTGTGGGTTGTCTCACTGACTGAACTGATAGATCAATGCTAAATGTACTCATCAAATTTCGTGAAGTTTTATCTCTAGCATTTATGAAACAGCATTGTCATATATTCGATGTTATTTCAATATGAGTATCTGCTTTCTAAATTAACAAATCAGTTCATTTCCATGTGAGGTGACAGAAACAATTTTTAGCAAATACTGTTCCTTAAATAATCTTTCCTTATTTTTCTTTTATTTTTGAATAAATACTTGTGGAAATTTAAGAAATGTTACAAAATATCCAGTAGGTGAAATTCTTACACACATTTCACTTCTGGTAATTGTTTTATTTTTATAACAGTGTCATGTATTTGTCTGACTTCCTTTAACTCTCTGCAGACATAAAGAAGAATATATTTTCTTTTTAATTTGAATACAATTTCATCATGTATGTATACAGACATGAATTATGCAGAATTTTTGAAACCAGGCTAAGCTCAAAAGCCACATGGTTAACTCAGCAGTTCTGGCAACAGTTTTGTCATTGTTAATGGTGCTGTATTTTGCAAAGCAATTCAAAGGCTATTGTCCTAGCATAGCCTTTTTGGAAAAATATGACTTGGAAGTTACCTATCATTAGAATCCTGAATAAATCATTGTACAAGAGCAGTTGCCTTATGTTCAAAGTCAATACTATAAAGTTCAATGCTATAGGTATGATAAATAATGTAAATTCAGTGCTATAAAATGATAGGAGCAATCTCACAGCCACTCGCTGAGGAATCATTTTGCTTCAGCAGCCCTGAAAAGTTAAGACCAGATGCTTGAACCTAAGCCTATTCTGGTTTTGCTGTAAAGCTGCTTTTTTTGGCTGGGTGAGCATTCATTATGTGCTGCAAAATTAAACCAGAATTTCCCCTACAGTAAAATCAAAACACTGTTTTCAACAATTTGTTTTTCACTATTCAAAAAGCAAAGTCTGCAAATAGGAGACAACTGGCAAGCCACACCAGTTGAGTGCTTGGAATAATCCCTGGCGTTCCCAAGCTCCTGTGCGTGTCCACGATCCTTGGTGTAGCCAAGAGGCAAGTGGGATCTCCAGGCACTGGGGAGGAGGTCTTAGGCCACTGAATTGTAACACAGCTTATGGTCAGCTGGAAGCAGTCAGGCAGTTGGACAAGATGATCAGTGTAGGTCCCTTCCAACAGAAATAGTCCATTCCTTTCCATTCCATCCCATTCACTGAGGGGCTTTAGGGAATGCTGATATTCAGTACACATATCGTTGCTTTTGGTTCATTGGTGAGACATGGGTAAGAATCCAAACTAGCCAGTTTACAGAGATTTGGGGTTTGGTTTTGATGGGCATCCCATAATGCCCTTGTAGTTTCAGCCCTCTTGAGCAGATTCCATTTGATTCTACCTGACTCCAGAAACACAGCAGAAAAATTAATATTTAGAAACACAGCAGCAGTGTCAGATACTCAGATTCCAGTTCTCTAGGGTGGGGCTCAGCTTCACCAAAATCATGAGAATGGGATTAAAACCAGGCTGTGATCCCTACAGCTGCTGTCTTGGGTTACCTTTCAACTTGTAGAAAATAAGCCAGCCTCTTTTAACATCCAGAAACTGCCTATTTTACATGAATGTCTATTTTAAGCATGATATTAAAGACAAGTCTAGACAACATTAAACAAAACTAGACCTTTACACATGACATAAAGGAAAATGCAAACAGTCTCCTAAGGCTTCAACAAAGTATTAAATGTGACATATGAAAAAAAATCTCCAGTAAAATGAAATTGTGCAGTGGACTGCATTATTAATACTGCAGTTAAATGTGAACAAATAAGGCTAGGAACTGAATGAATAAATAATCAATTTTAAAAGGTCATTTCAATAGTTCAGAACTGCTCTATGGGATAATTTGGAAAGGGGAAAATATTGTATTTTCAAGCTGCATTCAAATAAAAGCATATTTATAGCTGAATAAATGATAACTTTATGTGAGAGTATAATGCTGGAATGTAAGCTAACACCTTTGAACTCCCTAAAACTATAGACTCAAGCACTAGCAAGCTAAACATGGAAAGCTGTGGCTGGTCGGCCCCCAAGTTGCCTCCGCCCCCCAGGCCGAGCACACCTCCTCGGGAGGAGGAGAACTGCCTGGGCAGACCTCTGGGGTATGAGTCTCTGGGTCAGCCCCTGAATTGTAGGGAAAGGCGTACCCAGGGCTCTGACTCCGCCCTCTCTTCCAGCAAGTTCTGTTCTGTTATATATATTATTGGTTACTTTGAATTGTACTCCACCCTTGTTTGTAGTTATTGGTTCTGTATGCTTATCCCCACCCTTTCCCTCTTTCCTTATTGGTTAACCTACCCCCTTTATAAGCCAGCGAAAGAAGTTGTGTAACAGCTGTTCCTCTCCTCCCTCTCCCCCTCCCGAACACCTCGACTCTAAACCCCTTACCCTTAATAAAGGGGAGATAGGTGGGGAACTCCCTCCCGCTAGCCCTTTGCCTCATCTGCCTCTAACTTTTATGCCTACTACAGAAAGCTTTTAATTTTGCTTGTTAGATCAGTTAAATTCCATACAGTTTTCCTGATGAGAATTCAGGGGCTTCAGTTCTGGAATTCTCAACATAGTTTTGGTGCTTCCCAGTCCCTGATTGAAATTACATATTTTGTTTGATGTTTCTTACTGCTTTTTCAGTAAGAAAAATATCTTTATGTACATAATTAAGACCTCCCTTACAAAGCTCTGATAACAGAAATTTGTCTGCTCTATGTTTAACACATAAGGCTGAACTGAAGATTTTTCTGTGATTCAGCACGTGGTACACTGTCAAATCTTATTGAATAAATCTATGTACCTGCATGCAAGTGCTTGTAACATATTATAACAATAACATTTCTAAATGGTCATGTTTGGTGGGTCAGTCTAAGTCAGGGTGGAGTGGAATTTAAGGACAGAAAATAACATATCAGCAATTTTTTGGTAGATGTGAAAATCATCTAGAATTCAGACTAATTGGCATATCTCCAGTTGGAGAATACCATGACACTGAAAACATTTTTGACACACTGTGTTATATCCTTCTAAAGTTTATTCATTCACAGCTTTACTCTCTATTTCCATTTTGCTTCCATCTTTGGGTTACAGGACATTACCAAGCAATCGCTGATTGTGTTTCCTTCTGTGGAGGAAAGCTGTTCCCTACCACAGGATTTAGGGAACACGAGACACTGTGCTCTATTTGCACAGGGGTTCACCCACCTCACCAAACTAAACCGCAGCTCCTGCTGCCAAGTTCTCCATGTCCCACAGTGGGCAGTGCCCTCTTTGGCATCTGGAGGGGCCAGGGACTGCAGTGCCCACACAGGGAAACTGCCCTTCTCACATGTGTGCTCTCCAGGTCGTGTGGGACTGCCTGTTCAGACACACAATGTGTGAGAGAGCTACCATTCTAGGACTAGGTGAAGCCAGCAAGTCTGCACCAGCCTGGAAATATAACTGAACTGCATTTAGAGGCTGTACCTTCAAGAAGAGTCATGGCTTTCTTTGGCTTTGATGTGGTCTCAATGACATTCTTAAACAAACGGATGTCTCAATATTAGATAAAAGCTCATATTGATTACTTACAGAAAATATTCTTCCCCATGTTCAAGGATACCATGGACTACTTTCAAACTAGGTTTGCCTCATGGAAATTTTGCAAATATTGTAGCCTTTTTTTCTTTTGCTAGTTGTCTCCCTAGGTATGCCATGATGCCAAGTACAATCTCCTGTTCATTGCTGTCCTGATATAAACTGTGTGCCATTCAGTAGTGAAGGCCTAAGGCTGCTACGGCTCTGCAGAAACTCTATTTCTGATTACTTTATTGATATTCCTATCAGCTTTGGTCCTAGAAGATGGCATAACTGAGTCTAACTCAATCTGGAACTGGAAAAGTTCACATCGGTTTGGATATGGAACTGGAGTCAGGACCTGGGCTGGTACAAGCTGTTTTATAGACACAAAAAGGCTCCTTATGGATCTTTTTAATGGAGCCTCAAGCTTCTGAACATGCACATATTCTCTCATAATTGATCTCAACTGGATACACAATAATGAATTGTAATGTTACATTGGAAAATCCTTAAACCACTCCAGATGGCCATAAATCAGAAAAACTGGTGTTGACTGCTGGCACTGAACTTTAGGACAAGAATTTAACCTTTTCAATCCAAGTATTAAATAGGAGTTAACTCACCCAGACCATTGGTATTTTGGTAGGTTCAGAAACTCATTGGAGTCTACAAAGTACCTTTTAAATTTTGGCAAGAAAATACTACAGAACTCTAATGTATTATATTATTATAATAATATCTTCAACACTTTCAGATTCTTGAATACCTAAAATAGTTGATGAAGATGAATGAGCTGATTAAACAAAAGGAAGCTTAATATAGCTCTGTGGTGAACATCACCAGTAGTGGAAGAGGAAATGCAGAAAAGTGCATGACATTTTAATTGAATGTTAGAAAAATATACATTTATTAAAAGGTCATTGTGCTTCAACATGCCAATGTTGTTTGTAATTTGTTATAGCTTTTGAATAGTCCTCTAACAAAGGAATATTATTGTGAAACACTCTAAGAAAAGACACATATTTTACTGATTTTTTTGTGGTCCCCACTGAAGACTACCCATCATTCTAGACAAATGGGAGAGCAAGAAACAGACTGCAGAAAACAACAAGCCAAATAACAGGATATTCTATATTCTTAAGTCCCAAAGACACTGCCCTATATTCTGTGCCGGTTAAAGAAAACAGTGAGCTTTCACTGGGCATCTATTTTCAAGGATATTTAGGTTAGAGCTTACTTTTTCGTTCCAGACTTACTGACAGTGCTATTTGAAGAGATAATACTTTAAAAAACTAAATGTAAAAAAATCCAAACAAAGCAAAACAAAATATTTTCCTCTGAGTTGCTGTTGCAGAGGCGGAAGCTGATTTTGAATTTCTGGCTATGGCCAGGGAGAAATAAAAAACAGAAGCAGATAACAGTCTGGGATGATGCGCTGGGACAGGAGAGACAGCTATTACCTAGATGGGAGTGCACAGACACTGGATCTGATGGAGCACAAGGAGGAAGGGCTTCAGGGACACAACATCTGGTTGTGGCAAACACAGCTGGCAGTCCCAGGAGGAGGAGCTGCTGTCCTTGACTTATAGGGAGCTTTTTGAAGTTTTCTTGACAGTGGAGTGAAAGCAGAGATGTAGCAGAGAACTCTGGTCTGCAACAGTGAATAACATAGTCGATATCCTCTGAGTTATGACTTCCCTTAATTGCTGTGTAGTGTGGAGAGAACAATGCATTGCATATTGTGCATCTTGTTGGTATAATTTACATGATAACCTTATCAGGGATAAAAACAGCAGGAAAAGCAGGAAGTTTTATGAAATTATACTTTTTGAAACTTAAAGATCTATAGGTATAATGCCCATACCCACAGTCTCTTTGTTTGCTATCAAGCCTGTATCAGTTAATATGAAGCTATTTGAACAGACAATCTGTCTTCCACTGAAATATTGACTGAAAATGAAGCAAACACGCTAATAAGGAATGATCAAAATGTCATCCCTGAAAGAAAATGTTTTCTTATGATGATTTCCTTCTTCTGTTGATTCAGGTCTGTTTTTCTGAGTTTGCAAAGATTTTTCCAACATGAATTCCACCTTGCTAAACTGTGAAAACCCTTCTATATGTTTGGAAAATATGGTTCCGCTAAATAGTTCAGATTTTCTAGTTTTTATTAAGACTTGAATGTTTTGCTACCATGATATATTGTTGTGATAATGTTGTCATGTCATAAAAATTGTAATTAAAAATATTATATCTGTTAGGCTTACTCTGCCTTTCTTTTACAATTTTCATAATTTATTACATTTTTATATTCACTGGGATCATTACAATTTCCTTTGGTGTAAACCAGAACAGAATTTGACCTAATAGATCATATTTATTCCTATTATCATTCCACTTAGTTTAGTGGCTTAGCTAAAGGGTGAATTTATTCTTACATATAATAATATTTCCTTTTTATAGAGAGGTGAATTTTGAAAAGGTGTTCCAGATAACAGCATTTCTTTTCATTACAGCAGACAGTAGCTGAGATTTCCCTGACAATACCAGAAATAACAACAATTTTGCTTGTTCTTGCTTCAATGCATTTCAATTTTAAAACAGCATCACTGTTCTCAGAAGAAGACTTTTTTGTAATCTGATTTATAGTGATTCCAGGCACTTGGCTGAAAGCAAAAGGGGGAGGAAGAAAGGAAGCAGTCTAAAGGGCAAAATCAGCTAGGATTCAGCTCTATTTATAAACAGAAACACCATAATATGATGCCTTCATTGGCAGTTGTCTCCATGCTGAAATGACATTATGACCAGTTACAAGATCTGAAATGAATTATAAAACAATCAAAGGAAATTAGCTTTTACTGGTCCGCTCAACCAGATCAATAGCTACAGCATTTTATTTCTATGGGGTGATCTATGCTGTAGCTTGTTGGCGTAGAACAATTGCGTAGAATGTTAATGACATTACCTATCATTTTTAACAAGGATGTGCCAAGATAAATTCTGCAGTATGTTACAAAATGAATAGGAGTACTAATTAAACACTTGCTTGGCATTCTTCGCTTTTCATGTGCTGCACGAAGAAAAATTCTGAACAAGGGAGATACCAATTACACTCTTCCAAGAAAAAGCTGTAGCTGAAACAATGTGTATTTTTAAGGTGTGACATTGTTCACACCCAGTGGATACTTAAAACACGCCCCGCCATCCATGTTGTTATCCAGGCAACAATTCAAAAGCACAGGGAAATACTTAAAAATGCAGAAGTATAAAAGCCTTCAGAAGCTTCCTATGTGGCTGTCACAAAAGCTTTAGAGCAACCTTCTAAAACCTGGGTAAAAAACATCAGAGTATTCTTTTCTTAGAAACAAAATGATAGTGTATACAATACAGATTTTCTAAGCTGAGAATATAATTAGTACATTCATAAATGTATGCACTGATCATTTTGCTATTATTGCTACAATTAATATTCTGTTTTTAACCATTTCCAAACTGCAGGTAGAGCATTTTCAACTGCAGGAAGAGTTTTCAAAGCATCTTTTTACTTGGAAGAATACATTGTCTTAGTATTGTCTGGTTTCTCCCTATTGAAAAGGCAGACAACAGTAAAAGGAAAAAAAGGTAAAATTTCCACAACTCAGGGTGACACTTTCAGATGCTGTAGGTGCATATGTGTGGTTGGTATATTTATTTTATTTTGGTGATGTACACAGCACAGACCTATTCAGACTATAATATCTTGTCCTATAGCAAAGATCAAAACCACCTAAATACAGAGCACGAGATTTAATGCGTAGGACTCAGATGTGAGTCCAGATGAAGCCTGAGCCTCCTTAAGAGGACTGACAAAAGGAAAATGGAGTCCTCTTCCCTGACATTTTACAGACCTTCATTACATCCTCCTTCTCCAGATCAAGGAGATTTAGTTTATTTTGTCATTTTTCGCATGCAAAAAGTACTGTACCTGAGACCATTTTTCTACTTTTCTCTGAAGTCTGATGTTGCTCTTTTACCTTCCCGAAGATGGGAGAACCAACAGCAATGGCCACATTAAAAACTCTCTTCATGCCATAGCCATCCTATGCATTTGATCTCACTGATACACAATGCTGTAAAAAGCTTAGTCTGGACTCCAGCCCTTTCTTCAGTGCTGTCCAGCTTTTGTGAGTAGCCATCATGAGGAAAGCCAGGTGTAATATTTCCCAGCTGTTTATCTGAAAGTAGCAAACATGTGGTTTGTTATCTTCAGGTCTTTATCTGTGAAAAAAAGGACAAAAAATGGGAGATGGAGAAATGAGTTTTTGCAAACTGATATGAAATTGAACGAAATGAATGTAAAGAACCTAACGTGCAAGCAAAACCAGGTGGTAGTGTCTCACCTCCATTTAGAACACATTATAATGACTGTAGATGAGGGAAAGTGGTGAGAAGAATGTGTCTGGAATTCCAGAAGAGGAATCATGGGCCATAGGTATCATTTTGGGCCCATTTCTGTAAAAATCCACTGACATGGGCTGCTTTAGCTCTTAGGTTAATTTTTCTGCATTTTTTCCCTGAGATTTCTCTTCAGACTTTGTGAAAGAAAGAAAAAAGTTCTGTGTGGAAGAAGAAAATGTACCCAAAGTAATGACAGAGAAGGCAGAGAAGACTATACAAACTTTTAGCCTAGAGGTATATTTCATATCTTCTTGTGATTGTGATGCTCTGAATGTGAGAGCTGTTTGAATTTTCCAGTGATAAGAATTATTAAGCATGCACCTCATTAGAGATCCTTAGATTCAAAACCAATGGAGTATGTCTAACTTCATTCCCAGAAAACAGCCAGAGAAATGCAGATAGCTGCCTAGCTGACTGCCTCACATATTAAATATATTGGCTTTAAAAATAGTAAAAAATATCACATTCATGAACGAGTTGTTGAATAGGTTTATGCTGTATGAAAGTCACTAACAGACCACTTTCAGAGCCATGCCAGAATTTAAAGTAATTTGTGGGAACTTCAGCTGATAAAATAATTTTCAGTTTTCTAACATTTATAGGAAATAATATATTTTCAGTATTTCATATTGATAGAGCAGAGCTAGGATTTAATGAAATACTCCAGACGAAGTAAGTACAGCGATAAAGTTGCTGGGCTGCTTTCCCTGTCTTTTAAAGAGGCACATCCTGAAAATGGATGCTCTATGTAAGAACCTAGTTCTGGAAGAAGCGTCACATTTTCTCTATATGAAGGCTTGAAGTTTCTGTGTTTCCCCTTAGAATCCAAACATATGCAGAGGTTTTTGCCCTCTTCATGCCCAGCACAGCATACAAATGAAGCATTTGTCTTTTTTACAGGATATGGTGTAATTTTCTACTTGCTGCAGAACATATAGAAACTCCTTCTTAGTCAGGCTGCCAATCACACAATAAGAAAACAAGCACATCAACCTTAAGGGATGAATTAATGCTTCTGGTGCTAGGTTGCTTGAAGTACAGATCCCTACACAATTCTGAACCCATCCCAGGCTTTTATCTCCAGTTCCTTACAGTTTAATAGCCTAATTTAAAGACTGATAGCAACCTAAGGGGACAGAAGAGATTTTCCCCTTGTGCATCCAACACTAGTTATCCTGGTGGCAGATTATGGCATAAAATGGTCATCTGCCCCAGGGATGAAGAAGTCATGAACAGATTTCTAAATAAAAGTGGAAAGAAAATACTCAATGGCAATACCTACAGTTGTCCAAAGGCCACACAATTTCCCTCCTTTCCTACTTCCACCTCCCTCAAGCTCTTTCTGGATACTTTCTGTGATCCCCTACACACTCTCTTCCTCTATATCTGTGTGTAAAAATAATTGATAAGAAACTGTAATAAAATTAAAGAATTGTCTGGGTGGAACAGAAGCTAAACAGGAATGCCATGAGTAGTTTTAGGTTAAACAGTTACTGTACTGAAGCAGGAAAAGCTGCAGCTGTGACAGCTCAGAGCTAAGGGGGGAGCCATTTGGAAGTAATCAATAACTATAAAGTGAGGAGATGAAGAAGCCATGGAGAGAGAGGAGTATGAGGGTACTTGCCTTAGGAGCTCTATAGGTGCACTGGAGACAGAGACCATCCATCAACTAGTTGCTAATAGGGTAGAGGAACAAGATTTTTTTTATATGCAACCTTTTCCAGACAAAAGGCATTGTAGATTTCTCATTGCAAAAAGTGATAGTAGAAATTTGCACCCCATCAGAAAGTATCTAAGAGCTAGAACTTCATGTCCCACTGCCAAAAAGCCTGGAACCTCTGGTAGGAGACACATCTGAGGAACTGCCAGTAACTGGGGGTGGGTTGTGTCCCTGGGGTTCATTTCTGCATTGGTTTTATATAAAGCCTTCAAATACTGGGTAAACACTTCTCTCAAATGGACATCTCTTCAGGGCAGGAAAGCATTCAGCTGAAACTGCCAAATACATCAAAACACGTTTATTATCCTGTAATGAATGTGAAGTGAACCAGGGGAGAAGAAAAAAATTACACAGCAAAATAGGCACTTACTGTACTATGAGCAGCTGTATAGTTAGGGAGCTTATATAAATTATGGTGTATTGGATTTCAGACAAGGTCACCAGATTTACCCGGTACAAGATGAATTCAGAAGGAAATGAGAAATATTACTGCAGCGCAAAAAGCACTTCAATCTAGCCTGTACAGTCCTACCCTTTGCTGAGAGCTGATTGTGTTACTAGTTTAGTCAGGGAAATTCAAAGTAGCAAGCGAGGTGCCACACTGCCATTGTAAGTACCTCCCTTTGACAATACAAACCTTAACAACAACTGAGGCTTTATTTAACAAAACCCCTTTTTACATGTTTTTTAATCTCCCTGGTTTCTGGTTGCCCCATCCTGATTTGATCGTATTACAGCATCTGCTTTCAAACCTATTTTCTTAGTTCATGGAAGGAAAAGCACTAATATTACACAAATGGAAACTGCAGGCAGAGTTCTTCCATTGCAGGTTTTTAACCGTTTCATGTTTGGCCTGAGCAGATATGATAACCACCTTACAATAGCCATGGGTTGGATAGGACTTTCTTGTTTAATTCATAAGACTTCACTTGGAGTTATGGGTAACTAGAAAAAGGTCCCTGGTCCGTCATTTTCTTATTTCTTCTTCCCTTTTTTTTTTTTTTAATATATATTAAAAATGAAGGTACTAAGTTCCACAGCCTGAAGAATTCAATACCTTAAATACAATCACCAAAGCAACTAAGACAAACTGTAAAACTGCCCAAAACCTAAAAGAAAGGACTAGCAAGCAATAGAGAAATGCTGTATCATTACGTTTCTGTCTTTTTAATGGACAGTTCAGAACTATGACAATCTAAACAAAAGGAGTACCTTAAGCAAAAGAGTAGTAGAGTCAAACCCATTGTTGGGTCTGTGTGTTCCCAACCCATTTATGCATGTTGCTTTATAGATTATAATAGAAAGCATCAATGTTCACACACAAAAGACATAGGTGCCTACTCTTTTTTATAGAAGACCTGTGTGCAAACTGGGAATTTTTCAGGTTTTCTGCAAAATGGACACCTTTATGAGATGTCTGAGCTCTATCCAAGCCTTGAGTTCCAAAAGGGAATTATTTAGATATCAGGAGTCTGCTCCAGCAGGGAAGCAGCTCAGTACTTGTGTGTTGCATGATCAATAGGCCATGAACAGGATACCATTCCTGTAAATCTCCAAGGCAGCTCTTCCCTTTATCTTAGCCTCTGAAGCACCCCCAGCCAGAGACACAGCTGTGCACAAAACCAAAGGCAAACAGTAATTGCCATTTTTGACACACTAGGAAGTGACAGAAGGTTGCAAGGGCTGTCAGCCTTCTTTGGTGAGCCAGCAAACAGTGTGGTGCTCAACAGCCCTGCTTGCTGCTCAAAGCTGAGAGCAAATCCCAAGGTGCTGCAGAGGCTGCCCGGCTCTGCTCTTGAGTGGCATATCCTGCGATGCCAGTGGGCACTCAGCACCAGCCTGAGCTAGGAAATGCTCTGCGCCTCGCCACATCTTCCCCCAGAGAGCAAGTCCTCGAGTCTCATGTAAATAATGTATTTGGAGATTACTTTTATAGCAGGAATCTCTTTTGATCAAACTGAATTTTTGCTTCATGAGATATTCATTCACACAGGGATTCCATTTTTTCTCAAAACTTTTAGTTGTCATACTTCATATTCTGCAAAGGTGACCTTACAGAAATATTTTGGTAATCTGTTATAAATAACCTAACCTGCTTCTTCTTGGTCACTTTAATGAAGCTTAATGAGAATATGTCTTTACCTGCACCTGGTCGAGCAAAGCTGTCTATCTGGATGTATTATGTAACTTATTTTGGCATGCAGAATTTACATGGAAAGAAGGAGGTTCTTGCCTTTTTATCTGCTCTCCTAAATCACAAAACCACTATTAAACTGCAAAAGGTTAATGAAGTCCAGACTTGTCTGTCAGGTTCCAAAGCAGGAAAAATGTCAATTGCTGTTACTTAAAAATGTCATTAGCACATCCATTTAATTATGTATGAGAGACATGGTTACCACAGAGACTCTTGGCTGCCATTGTGAGCAAAGGAAAATTTTTTAAAAGTGAGGCCAGAAGTCCCAGACTAACTCGCTGCCTGCTCTTTCGGCCCCACCTGTGTGGGTGCATGCAAACCCTTATATGTTCATCATGGTCATTACTGGTGAGTCTGAGTTAGAGAGACACACATGAAAAAGTGTGGGAAAAATGTTTGGAAAAGGACTGTTCAAATCTTGTGGCTGGAAATGCCAATTCCTCAGAGTTTTGAATCTGCTCTCAAAACAGAACATGGGAACTATGAATACATGGGACTAAAGAGAAAAATACCTACCTTCTTGATCCAGCTAATGTTCTTTCAGATTTATCTACCTCAATACACATGGGTGGTCAGTACTGTTTCCATGCAAGACTGCTCATTGTGCAGAGCAGCATTAGGGTTGTAGCTGGTGATGGGTGTTCTGTTGGGGCTTGAATGTCTTACATTTGCCCAGAGCAGGAGGGCTACATTTCTGACTGACATGACATTTTGCCAGCAGGCAGGTTTTGGTTTTAAACACTATCTTCCTTACCATAGGAAAACCCATGACTTCAGATACAAAACTGCAGAATGTGGTGTTACCCTGCTTTGGAAAGAAATCTGGTTCAACATTTTCAGGCTTCAGGAGGCTTCAATACTTTTTAAAGATAATCCTTTGCTGTTTTTCAGCTTTTCACTAGTGTGCTGTTCTCCTCACTCTACTGAGAGGAATCATAGAATAGAGTTGAAAGGGACTCATAAGCATCATCAAAATCCAACTCCTGGCCTTGGACAGGACAGCCCTAAGAGTCACACCATGTGCCAGAGAGCATTGTCCAAACACTTCTCGAACTCTTGTCAGGATGGTGCTGTGACCACTTCCCTGAGGAGCTGTTCCAGTGCCCAAACACCCTCTGGGTAAAGAATCTTTCTTTTCCTAATATCCAACCTCCCCTGACACAACTTCAGGCCATTCCCAGGGTCCTGTCCCTTCTGGGCACCACAGAAAAGAGATCAGTGTCTGCCCCTCCTCTTCCCTCATGAGGGAGTTGTAAACTGTAATGACATCTCCCCTCAGTCTCTTCATTTCCAGTCTGAGCAAGCCAAGTGACCTTATCTCTCCTCATATGGCTTCTCCTCAAGACCCTTCACCCTCTTTATGGTAGTAATTTCTTGAAAAATTTCTAGCAAAAGAAGAAATCCCTCCTATACCTAAGCAAAATAAGCAGAATTTAAACTGCATCTAAGTTAAAATACAAATATATATGTGAGAAGTCTATAGAAGTCTTTCTTGAAATGCCAGATCCAAATCTGGACTCTGACTTCTGTCCTAGCTCCAGATGGTGTTTCCCAGTATAACTCTGTTTTCAGTTGCTTTTGCTTTTGTCAAACTTGAATGAAGCTGAAATCGTAAATCACCTAACCCATGTGCTATTCAACAGTATCATAATGATGGCAGGATTTTTTGGGTTGTGACACCTGTGTGGAATCATGTCTACTGCTTGGTGCTGTGGTTGCTGTCAGCTCTGTGAGTCACTGTGGTGCTGCAGGCGGCGCAGGAGAGCCCCCTCACTGCAGCCCACTCTGGTACTACAGTTTACACACATTCCAAATGCATTTTCTGGAACTGGCAACAAGTGCAGCCCTGCTGCAAAGATAACCAATCTGTAGGTCTTGTATGCTGCAGCTTGGAAGCAATCCTGGTGCAGCTCTGGCACCACAGCAGTGCTGTTGGGCTGTGCTCGTGCAAAGATGCTGCCCTGCTCTGAGCCTTGCCTGCAGCGCACAGCACAGCACTCTGGCTGCAGAGGGATGTAACCCCTCATCATCATCCCTCACCAGGGCATCCGCTGCCCCGGGGTAGCTCCAACCCAGAAGTAGCCCACATAAGGATGCCATGTGCCCTGTAGGATTAGAAGAGTTGGTTACAGCTATGGGATAGGGAGAGTAATGTACCCAGAGATTTATAATTTTTACTTAAGAAAAGTAATTTTTCACTTAAGATTTTTACTTACTGGAATCACCTACAGTCATATTTTTTACAGACTAAATACTAATATAGCTCAAAAGGCAGTCTTCTTATGGAGGAGGAGGGGTTTTCTTCCAAAGGTTTTTTCCTTTTATCCCACTGAAGAACGATCACAGAAATCTACTATTTCTTTCTCTAAACTCTCTGTTTAGAAAACCTGGGTGACATTAGGGTCAGGCTATTCTTCAGTGACAGCTGGTAGTATGATCACTGTGTCACACTACCTGGCTCATTTTCTGTTAGTGACTGAAAACCCTGGAGAGGGTAATTGGAGTTGACCATCGGAACATTTTCATTGTAACTGAAGAGAGCCATTATGTCTTCCCTATTGAATATACTTGTCTTATCTCACTGGGTATGCTACGAAATACATATTGGCCTGGGTTTTTTTTCTGTTCCAAGTGCTAGCTTTTCCCCTTTTTGATTATGTTTTTCTATGGACAAATTTTGTGGAATGTGATACTACAGTGTAGTGTCATATTGTTTTAATGGCCTCTGGCTCCCAGCTCTTCCCACCCAGCATCTCTTTACTTTTTATTAGTAAAAAATACACTCATGCAAAATCAGTATTTTGTCCTCTGAGGCAAATTAAATGGTGTGTCTATAAGTGGATTTTGTCCTCAAGCAGAATATTGTAATCTTTGTGGCCCTAGATTTTCATGACTTTAAAAAATTTTTGTCAAAAAGGGTTTGCAGTCTGAAAGATCAACATTGGGAGCAGATAAATGTCTTTGGAAAAGTGGAGAAGAATACCAGTTCTATGAATACCAGATTTCAATGAAAAGAATGTGGGTAATAAGCACCAGATCTTCATTCCTCCCTCTCAGTAGTAAAGTATTTTGTACTGCTCAATAGCAAATCTCACAGACTTGCAAAACAAACACCATATACCTTGATTTGGTGATGAATAAAATTAATTCTATGCCATTCGTTAGAAGCACTAATCCAGGCTTTTAGTGTTACAAGGCTTTTTTTCTTGTCTTCTCTAGAAAAGTTCATTTGTTAATGGGATTGCACATTGAGGACAGAAATTACGACTTGCGTTATTCTCATTGTTCTGTTTGTTCTCACTTCTTGTATTTTCTGAGAAATCTACATCACACACTAATGACAGCAGTTCCTTTTCAATAAGAAACAGACCTTTTGAGAATTCATAGTCAAAGCATTCAAAGGAACAGTGTGTTGAGAGGGCTCTTTCCATCTTCAGTTGCTATATTTATCCTCTCAAATCCTTTGTATATCAACGAAGTAGAAGTAAAAAATTATAGAAATAGGCCCTTCACTTTATCAGCTCAACTGGTGTATGATAATGTGCATAGGTTGGGTGTGAGTCCATTTCTTTGTTTCAGTGCTCCTGTTTGGGGAAGAAAATGTTCCTTCTTTGGGTAATAACTATTTTGAGCTCTGGCACAGAACTCAGATTCTTAAGAGATCATTTATATTACAAAGGCTCACTCTGTACTTCCTCAGTGCTTAGAGGCACATTTCATCTTCCAAACCAAAATCTTTTTATGGTTTTTTCAAACAAATTAGGGGTTTTACTTAGGGTTTTTGAAAAGAAGAAAAAATCATGTATGAAAGCAAAATTAATATACTAGTCTTTCTAAAACAGAGAGAAAGTTGTTTCATTCTTCTCTACTTTTCAAACAGTTCTCAGAAATACATTTGACCCCCACATAGTGTTTCTGTAAAAGGGATTGTATTTCTTAAAGCCAAATGGGAAAATTATTCATAACATCCTGTTCAAGATGACAACTGGGCTGATGGTCTAGCTAACTACATATCTATTTCCAAATGTACTAAATTTAAATGGACGTAATCACAGTTTTTAGTACATACGTGATGTTGCATGACAGCCAGACAGATTAGACACATTCTTGCCATAGAAGAGTCTAGGGCATGAGGCGGTGTTTATTCACACAGCTTAGACCACCCCATTCAGCCTTCTTGCACAGATATTCAGTTCACTTGTAGGCCAGGGACTGTTTTCAATAAGGCTGATGAAAAATACGCTCGAAAAATAAGGATGCAACATGGTAAATGTCTTGCCGTATTGTGAAAGGGCTTTCTATTCTAATGTCTGAAAGCAGAATTTTGATCTTCAGTATTGATTTGGTAAATTTTCAGGTATTCCATTTGACCTTTCATAAAAGATGGATTGCTCTGTTTGAACTGATACGTTATCAAGGTGGAAAACTGTTTGTCCTTCTTAAATAACCAAAGGAAAGAATGAACCTCCTGTACTGCAGATAAATATAGTTCAATGAGACAAGAATAGGAGAAAGAGAATCAGCTTGGAAGTATTTTAAGGCATCCTTTCTTTTCCATTATTAGTATTTGATTCCCGTCATTTTAATTCACTTAAATAATTGATGTACATCCAGTTTGGTGCTATGAATCATGTTTGTAAAGTTTTGTTGTCATGCTCTTATGTGCCTTCAGTTTTTGAGAAAGGCCCTTGGCAGTGCCAGTGAGGACCCTGTTCCCAACGAGCAGTGTGAGGTGTGTTTGCCATGGGCAGCTGCCCCTGACAGAGCAAGTCCTGCTGCTCTGCAAGATGTGGTAGCAGGGACAAGAAGGGCAAAGCAAGAGCACAACAAGAAAAGGAGAATAAACCACCCAGAAGCTATTACACACTATCCTGGAGAGAGGTGCTTAGGGAGGAAGCTGAGATGCTACAGGAGCCCTTTCAGGAGATGCAAATCAATGGGAATGATGGATAACTTGTCTCCAAACTATATTTAGGGAAAGAGAAAGTGTACAGATGAACATAGCAAAAAAATTTTTTAGCAAATTTAGCCCTTCTAATTAAGCTGAATGGTTACTTCACAGGTTTGATTTTGCCTCCCATTATTCTGGTTAGTAGTTTCTTACTCCTTCCACGAGGTTCAGCATGATTGGATCTTTGTGTGGACATGGATGATCCAAGCAAGTGAAATTTAAATAATTTTGTATTTGTGCATGGAAATACAGAATCATTTTACCAACCAGGAGATAGCTACTAGTAGAAATATCTGGATGTTATGCAACAAATTTAAAATAACTAATAGCTTCTCTCTTGCATTAACGTACACGTGTGGCCATTTCGCAGGAGTATTTTGAATAATATAAAAACCTGTGTGTTCTTCTGGGAAAGTCTTTCCTACTGTTTTAATTTTCTACACCTATTGTCTAAGTAGCTTCTAACTCCTGGTCTCATACATCTGAAAGGACTCTATATGTGCAAGCCAGCTAGCTACTGGGGCAAACCAGCACATGAGAGACACCAGCAAATCCCACTAGAAAAGGCTCTGTATTTCCAGCTGAACCAGGCTTAAAGAGGTGTGAGTTATGTTTCTAATTTTATTACCTTATTGACTTACACTTGGGAACTGTCAGTCAGAGCCATACTGCCTAAAAGACAGCAGAGACTTCATGCTGATCTGAGAACCCCTGCAAAGCATCTGCCCAAGGAGATGGAAAACTGAAACCGTGTCAGGTAAAGAAATGTACTGCTGGTATGCACAAGGCATTGTAAAACCTCTGCCTTAGAAATTTGTCACTAGGTTAACCTCAGATTGCAACCAAGTACTGTGCTGCCACTCACTCACTTTCCCCTGGGGGAGAGAATCACAGAATCATAGAATCATAGAATGTTATGGGATTGGAATGGACCTTAAAGATCATGTAGTCCCAAATCCCCTGCCGTGGGCAGAGACACCTCCAACTAGACCAGGTTGCTCAAGGTCTTTTCCATCCTGTCTTTGAACACTGCCAGCGTTGGGGCACCTACAGCTCCCTGGGCAACCTGTTCCAGTATCTCACCATCCTAATGGCAAAATATTTCTTCTTAATATCTAACCTGAATTTGAAGAGTAAAAGAGGGAAAACTCATGGTTGATACAAAGGCAGTATATTAATTGAAACAAAGTAAAAAATATTAATAAAGCGAAAACAATAGCAATAATAAATAAAATGAACAAGATGAAGGGGGACAGAAAGGAATAAAACTGAAGAAAGACAAGTGATGCACAATACAACTGCTTCACCACCTGCTGACTGATATCCAGCCTGTTCCTGAGGAGCAATCTGCGGCTCCCAGCCAACTCCCCCAGTTTATACACTGAGCATGACGTTCTATGGTATGGAATATCCCTTTGGCCAGTTCGGGTTGGCTTTCCTGGCTGTGCTCCCTCTCAGATTCTTGTGCACCTGCTCACTGGCAGAGCAGGGGAAAATGAAAAGTCCTTGACTACTCAGCAACAACTAAAACACTGGTGTATTATCAACATTATTCTCTTACTAAATCCAAAACAAAACACTGTGCCAGCTACTAAGAAGGAAATGGACTCTATCCTAGTGAAAACCAGGACATTAGGAAAAGCAAGTAGAGACACCTTTGTGTGAGAGATAGACGCAGCTGTAAATGTGTCACTGCTGAACCTTCTGCACATTTCTCATAACTGCTTAACTTGGGAGAAGTTTGGAAATTAAAGTCTTCATACAAATAATAATAAAAGGCCTTTCTTTTTGTGTAACTTCTCTCATTGCTTGGGTGCTCCAAAGTTCTACTTATAGTGCATTTCAGGGTCAAAAGGTATTCTGAGGGGGTTTTCCCTTCTGAATACTGCAATTTTTGTGTGAAGTAAATACTCCCATTTTTGTAATGATTTTGATACATGAGGCGTTTGCCTTCCAGTGTTAATTTACAGGTAGCTTGAATCACTTCTGTCTCACTTTTGGATCACTTTATGAAATTAATTAAATTTAAAAGGTCATCTGAATCACAAGGCTGTAATACAGAATTTCGGATGTGCAGATTCTAAAAATGTTTTTGAAATATGTTTGGTGGTTTATTTTTGGGGTATTTTCTTTTGGTTGCTTGCTTGCACACTTGTCTATTTTTTTCAGCACAGATGTAGTGCAGCTGGATGCTTTCCAAATGTCTCTATGTCTCTATGGTATTTGGGAAGGTATCTAAACACTGGCCAATGCAAATCCATTGTTTAAGATTACAGAACATAAGATGCTGTTTAGCTCGCAGTGTATAGCTGTTAGCTGTGGAAACCTATTTCAAAGGGAAAAGGAAAAGACTATGGGGAAAAAAAAGTTTCCTGTAGCAGGTGTGCTCCAAACCCAGTGGGTGTTGCTGTGAAATGTCTGGATCTCATCTGAGTATTGATATTAGGCCCAGATGAGTATTTAGGATGGTGATCTAAAGCAATGTGACACTTCTCACTGTTTCTCAAGTCTGAAAGACAGACCAATGCTTCCCTACTTTCTTTTAGCCCCACTGATGTCCATTTTGTCCTGTTGTTTGGATGGTCCACCTGTGATTCCAGCTCATGCACTGGTAACAGAGTAAACCTAACTGTACACCTGTGCATCAGG
This sequence comes from Origma solitaria, assembly GCA_013397895.1. NCBI lineage: Eukaryota > Metazoa > Chordata > Aves > Passeriformes > Acanthizidae > Origma > Origma solitaria. Next base: position 1,221,813 of record VZRL01002880.1, read on the forward strand.
TGAACACGAGCTCTTCTGCATCACCTACACAAATAAAATGTGGCATATCCTCTATCAAGTTAGATATGTCCTTGAAACATCAAGGTCAGTAGCAATTGCTTTGTGCTTCATGCAGGATCAGTGGAGAGGAACAATCACTGCAGGAGGTCACTCTGGTCTTCACATCTGAATGCTCTGCAGAAATACTTTTCTCTCTCCCTTGCCAAGCTCTCCATGGCCAGTAACTTAGGTACTCCTTCCAAGAGATGTTGCTTCAAACATTTGGAGGCAAACCTGATTGCAAAACCCAAGGCATTATTATGAGTGGGAATACCAGTAAAAGTTTTCTGAAGTGTTCATTATATTTTCTGTGGCTGAAGGCTGATGTTGATGTTTATTTCTAAATAGAGAAAAAGACTGAAATGACTACCCCTGTATTTCCAATAGGTGTTGTTCTCTTCTCTTGAAAAGTCCTTTCACAATGTTGTTTCTGAATTCGCTGGAAAGGACCATTTGAGGTACTTCAGTAGAGGAAAGAGAAGAATGAAGTGCTGATTGTAACACATTTAAATGTAGATATGCTAGATACCTGCTTCCCTCAGTGGGGATCATATATTGCCTCAATTATAGCTGTATGAGAACACACAGCACACATTTGTTTCTCTGTACATCACTTTAATACTACAGATTATTTGATTAAATGGGGTTTGTGTAAAGACCTGCTCTTGAATGATTAGGAGGAAGGTATTGATGGTTTCCTTGGTACATTGCACTACTTGTGTGCTTTTCATGGTGCACTTTAGGGAGTTGCTGAATCTGGCAAGATGGCAGAGGTGAAGCTGCCACATCTCTACTGCAACCAGTAACAGGGCACCTGTTCCCAGCAGGCACACACAGAGCACATGCACACATTACACATGTACACCTACACTGAGGCAGCACAGGCAGAATTGTGTCTGTGTCTCCACACGAGGCCCTGCCCAGCCCTGTGCGCCTGGGATGGGTGGCACAGCAGTGTGTGAGAGGCAGGAACTGCACCAAAGGGGGCTGAAGAAAAAGTTTCAAGGATGGGAGTGTGAGCTGTGATGGGTCTTCAAACCTGGTGGCACATCTTCGTCTGTGTTGTCATCCATGTTCTTTAAATAACCAGCTGCTGGCCTTTTAGCTTCCATTTATCCAGTCATCACTCTGGCAGGAATTTCAATATATGATAAGTTGCATGCACCACATTAAGCAGAATGGTAAATTAATGAAGAAATGGTTTGGGAGACTATTCACTGAGCATGAATCTGATTAGACTCTACCTGCCCTCTTATTAGTCATTGCTTAGATATGCTCCTACAATTGAAAATGTGGTGTATGTAACTATTTGAAGATAGCAAATCATGATTACTAACATCAAGAAGTTATTCTATCACTCAACTTTTGTTGAAGCAGAAGTAATTTGGTTTTAAAAAACAGATTTCTGTAACAATACCTTCTGCTGCAGGTGCCGAAGCTCTGCCCATATCAGAAGCATTATCTTTTCTTTCAATTTTGGAGTATGAGGAAAGGAAAGCTGCTTTCCATCATTGCCAGATTAAACACTAGCAGTCATAGCTCCAGTGATAAGGCAAAATCAAGTGACTTTTTAAGTTACTAATGACAAAGCAGAAGTGCTTTGATTAAATCCAGCTTTGATTAAGCACTTGAACTGTTGCTATGATCAATTTATGAATAATCCAGGGATCAAAGAGAATCATGAATATGCTTGGTCTAACCCTTCCAAGTAACGAATATATCAGTGTAAAGCAGGATCAGGAACAACTTGTGAACAGAGAAGTGTTTAATCTGTCAGTTAACTGGCCATAGTGAGTAACGTGACTAGCTCTGATAGCAAAGAGACAGTGCACTTTCAAGATAGAAAAATCCTCTTCTTTTTATTCCCCCCTGCAGGATCCAAGAGAAATATGAGAGAGCTGCATTAAAGAGAATAGCTGAAACAACCTCGTGAAGAGTGTGTCATTACTGCTGCAACACTGGCAGCCTAAGGAATTACTGAGCAGAGGTCAGAAGGATACAGCCCCAGGGCAGCGCTGCCAGGGAAGTCTTCCTGAGCCGACCCGTGGTGGCTCTGACAGGTCTTGGCTCTGCCTCTGAGCCTGGGGAAGCACGACTTGAGGCTTTTGGGGCTTTCCTTGGGTTCACCTGGGCTTCATTCAGCCTTCCTCAGCATAGTCGCTCTTGCCCATGCTCTTCCTCCAGTCTCAGCTGAATTTCAGGAGTAATGGCTAGTCATGAAATTGATATGCAAGGACTGAATTTCCTTCTACAAAAACTCCAGACATATCCATTGCCATGTGACAGTACAGGACACCCAGTGCAGAAAATCATGGACAGAGCAGAGACAAAAGAGGGGGAAAAAGGCAGAAGTGAGGCATTTCTCACTTTAGAGTTAATTTTCAGATGGCTCAGTGTATCTTAACTACCCACAAACAACATTGTCATTTTTTTCTTTTTTTTTAATAAAAAACTCCATTCTTACTCTAAATGGAAACATAAAACCAACTAAAGGATTACAACGCAGCACCAACAACAACCACCAGACAATCCCAAACAAATAGCAACAGTCTCAGCTCAAATCCTCTCTGAGGCAAGTTTTACCCCAGAAAGGGAGGAGAGCCAGAGACATCACAAAGGCCATTAGGACATAGTTTCTGGCATATGCAAGCATGCAAATAACAGTTCATAAGGTCTGAAATTGCCAGCAGGTATCTCTGGATGATATCAGACACAACTGAATGCATAATACTTCCGGATGAAAGCATATAACTACAGAAGAAATATGTTCCAAGATAGATCCCTGGCAGGACTTTGAAATTACTTACCACTGGAAATGTTGTAAGTATTTAGTTGCTGAAACAAAAGCCTCAGCTCAGATGTCTAAAATGCTTTTGGGAAGTTCAACCCTATGAGGTTAGGAAGCAAAAGTAAATCAATGGTCAGCAGATATAAACAGGTTGCTGTGGACTGTGCCAGAGCAATTTTACTGCTCTACTGCAAACCTGGGATGAGCTCTTGTTTTTATTGTGGCTTTTGCTTTTTCAAGCTCTAGGTTCAATGTTTGCAGTTATAGTTTTGTCAGAGCCAAAAAGCCTTCTGGATAAAATGTACAGGCATAGTTCCGGCTTCCAGAGGTTGTGAAATTCAGTTTCTGATTTATTACTGTAAAATTTTTTGAGTCTCTGAACAGTTACTTAGTCACACCTTCCAACCAAGGCTAATTGTACCCTGACAAAGTTCTTCATTAAAGGGGAGGATAGATGGCTCCACAGATACAGCCAACCTGCTTTTCACTAGGCTCTTTACAGACTTCTACTGAGGTTTTGGCCACTATGGTACCACTTCTCCTAATGAAATCTGCCCTGCACTTGGACCATGTATTTACCGTCACATTTTGCTTACTGGTAGTCCTTTCTCCTCAACGAAAATATGTGACACTGCTGATCATGAAGTGCTACCCAGATTTTTACTACTTTTTAACCATCCTTGCTAAAAGTAGAATGCAGGAGCTAGTAGAAACGATATATTCATTCCTTCAAGGCTTAAAAAAACCCCTAGGATTGCTGTGATTCATGGATATGAATTCATGTGGAGTGTGAGATGATGTGGTTGAGGGCCTGATTCTAGATGTGACATCCCAGCCCCTACAGGATGGGGCACCAGCAGGGGAGCAGCACAGTATGGGGAGCTCTGCTCCTTCTGCAGGAAAAGCTCCTCCAAGGGGGTCTAAGCATACGGGCAAAAAGAGAAGCAATTGCTCAAGAATTGCCCCAGAGTTACATCTCTGCACCAACAATTCCACCAATACTGTGGTGGTTCTGCAGCTCCTCTCCTGCCCCTCTCATTCACATGGTCCTGGTAGCTGCAGTCCTGCCTGCAAACATAACCTGGCCTGCACAAGAGAGGAAATCAATGGTACTGGGATATGCTGAAGCATGGGATTGTAGTGCGTGTTGGCTTTACGTCATTTAAAACATTATAGCCTTTGCTCCCGTGATTCAAAACCTGAGGGTAGTTACAACCTGCTTTTCTAGCCAGAAAACTAGAAGGAAGAAGTGAACAGAAAATACCTCCCAGGCTTCAGTAGTTGGTGCATGACATTTTTTCCAGACACAGATATTACTGGGTTAGGTGCACCTAGAATACCTAGGTATACCTCAGAAGCCCCTCACAATTAAACAGCTTGATCTGTGTGTGAGATTTCGTCCACCTTCATTTGCTTGCTCTGAGACTTTCCATACCATTCAGCTTTGAAATTGTGCCTTCTTCCTCCATTCCTAATTAATCCCCTGCATAAACACCAAGAGGAGCCTGCGGAACATGGGAGCACAGCTATTTTTGTGTTCATACAGACATAGGGAAGGCAGAATTAAAACATGCTGACATATGCACATCACAGCAACTGCCTTCTCTGCATGATTCCAAAGTCTCTGATAGCAATTTTTGACCTTCAAAGATTTAGGCACTTTTATCAGTCTTTTTCAACATTCAAAGATCAGGCACTTCTAAAATTTTCCCCACCCAATGAAGAATTTGCACTAGGAAATGTTTTCATTGGATCGCCGACGCACTTTCTGTGCGTTTGCCCTATGGTATGTTGCTTATGTGGTGTGTCAGGCCAGCTCTGATCAGTTATCCATGTTTACCATTACATGACTTACACCTTCTATCACTGTTTGAGGACAGAAATCTTGAAAATACATCTGCTTTTATCAATTAAAAAATAAGTTTGTATGACAAAACATGAAAAATCTACCTGAAAATTAGATGCAGATATAGCAACTTTTAACAGGAGTCACGACAACTTTCAGAAGCTCTGAACAGGATGCCCTGGGACATATTTCAGCCTCTGTGCCAGTTGCTCTTGCAGCTATTTGGGGGCACTGTACCACCCACAGTTTCCAATTTGAAAGGTTATTTCTGCAGTTGCAAACTCGTATCAAACAATAAATCGCAACAGGATCTCTTTCCTTGTAAAATTTGCAGCAAATTTCACTTGATTTTTGCCTCTTCAGTTCTGCTTATCTAACTAGGATGATAACACGATTGCTTATGGGTTTTGGCATCTGCTGATCAAGCCTCATTTTGCCTCTCTGCCTCTGTTTTGCAACATTTTGGTCAGTGTGACCAACCAACTAAATTGTGAAACAGGAGGCAGGGCTATGCAGGAAAAGAACAGAGCCACAGAAAATTTGGCTTAGCAGTGCTCACAGTAACAAGCCTTATTACTGAATATAAATGAATGTCATGAGAGTAAATTACATTATCTTTTGCTGAGGTATTTTTGGAGATATTTCCTTAGTGATCCTATTTTACCTACAGTCTGAGGATGCTGGTGTCTGAAACTAAATAAATATCCAATCAATTTTTCTTTCTAATTAATCTGTGTAAACATGCTGGAGTCAAAGCAGTCTCTAGTTGCTCCTAACTGTGCAATACTGCCACATTGGTATTACCTTCAGTTCTAGCATCCACTCTGTTGCAGCTGTGTGAGAAGAGATAGATGAATTTTTGAAAGAGGGAGATTAGAAATTAGGGATTTAAAATTTTAATTAATCCAGTTTGAGTATAAAGTCAAGCTTGCAGAAAACATTTATTTCTGCAACACACACAAACAAATGGAGGGTCAGAAATGCTAATTTAGGTAGGGCAATACATTTGGAAAGAAAATGGAAACTATTGATCCACTAATAATATTTTTGCCTTAGGAATGTTTTGAGCATAGAGTGCAATTACATACCTAGTATTTCAGTTCAGTACCATCTTCTTCACTAATATGAATGCATCTTAATGAAATGAAAGAACAACAGTAACAAATACAAGATTTGTTCATAATGTCTGAGTGCTATATTTGCTATCGACACAGCAACTCTGAGAAAGTCAAACCATGACTTAGTGAGTGGCATCTTAAATGAAAGATAGTACCAGCCAAAATAAAGACATCCAAAACCCAGTGTGCAGTGCATACCCATAGCAGCATGACTGTTATATACCTAGAATTTTCTCTCTGCTTTACTGAGATGGACTGATGTTACTTGCTAATGTGGGAGCTAGCAACATGTAAAACTTTTTTTTTCTGATAAAATATAAAATAAAATATATGAGCTGGTTTTGTAAATTACAAAAAAACCAAAAAAACCCCCCAAAAACCAAACCAAACCAAAACAAAAAAACAAAAACCCACCATGAGGAAATCCTAATTTCTTAACAGACTACTTGAAAGATGGAGACATCTGCAAAATGCAGTTCCTTCTGTCGTCAGACAGGATTGAAAATACGCATTTAGAATTATATCAGCAAGAAAAAAAGTGGAACTAGATTCAAATGTATCTAAACTGGCCTAATTGGTTTAACAGAAATGTAGTTCATTCATTACTACCTCACACTTTTTGCTTATGTAGCTCTCTACCCTCCATGTGAGGTAACCATTGAGACTCAGCATTTTCAGTGTGCCGAGCCTCACATCATCCAATGATACACTTCATGTCAGAAAAATAACATCAGATAAACAGCATTTCCATTATGTAGGACAATCGCCCAGGCTCAAACACACTTAGCTTGGTTTGCAGAGCTATGGTGTGTCAGCTCAGTTCTAGCAGCTGACTGCATCTAAGCTCTTAACTTCCAGTCAGCTCAAAGTAGGATGTTCAAGCTTCAACCACGTTGTGGGGAAGAGAGATGCTCTGTGCTCAGCAGAAAAGGAAAGGTCCTCATGTACTAAAATGCTCACTTGAAAGACTGTATGTAGTAAAACTTTCAAAACTTGTATCCACATGCAGTATTTCCAACATTCCTGGAAATGCCCGCCAAACTCATTCAAGTCCCACAAAAGTGCTGGGTAATGAGGGATCAGTCCATCTGCTCTGTCTCATCAGGTGTCTAAAGGGAACTTGCTAGGCTGTGTCAGACATCTGTGGTGGTAGGATTCTATGTGATGTCAGCCTTCTGTCCATTGGAACACTCAGGAAACTATGGTTCTTAGTCACAATGTGGAGACAAAAGCAGTGGGTTTATGAAATTCTTGTTGCATCTTGGATGTTGTATGTTTAGAAGTGGCAGATTCAAACAGGTGAAATGGAAAGAAATTTCTTTATGAGTTAGGGCAGGATGACAACAGGGCCCTAATCCCTTATGCCTTGATTATTTCTGCTTTCGTACACTCACAGCAATATCATTTGCAGTAGTAAACATACTCTGTCATATTTTACTCTATTCCTTATACAAAAAGTGCACCATTTGGTATAGCTACTGGCAATCACCGGCAGTTCCTCTTTTCTCAGCTGGACCCTATGGAAGAACTTTTCCCTGTATCGTGTTTTGTTTTATAGCACTTTTCTTCTAAACACAGCTTTATCTAAGACTGGAGCTTTTCTAAAAGTTCATGTCTCTCTTAAATAGTTAGAGGATAAAAGTTACAGGTCAGTTATGGCTCTAGAAATGCTGTCACTCAAAAAGTTAGTACATTTGATATGCAGAAAGAAATGTTATCTCGCTAACCACTACCACTCTTTAAAGGATGGTCAAATGAATAACAAGGAGCTGAGCTGGCCCTTGCATAGGCATTGGGACTGGTTCATTCTGGCTGCCTACAGGAGCATCAGAGGTGACCCAGGAGTTATACCAATGTTGGCACTCCAGCTCTGCTTCCGTCTGATCCCAGGAGGTTACTATTTTCTGAAAGTGGAGCTGAATGACAGCCTCACTGGCTCAAGAGCTGAAATGAAACAAATTATCTTTGTCTCACATACTTATGCAGGAAAAGTTTGCTATTCTCCAGTCTTGTATTTACAGTACTTTGCTAGATAATTTCTAATTCCGTGCCTACAATTTGCAGATAGCTCATTACATCAGCAGTAATTGCTGCTGAATCTCTATTATTTTTAGCCTGTTTTGACTGGTGATGATTGAATCAGATGCCTTTAGATTAGTTAATGAAACACTGAAACTAATCTATATAATAATAAGTTACTAGAGAGACTCTCAGAGGAATTTGAAAGTCGCAATGGGTCTGATTTACAAGGGTTGATTTACATAGTGGAAGAAGGAGCTGTAAAGGACAGCTGCTGTACTTACGAAGATCAGTTGTGTTCATGAAAGGCAGTGAAACCAAGTTTCAGTGAATCATTCAGGCTGTGAAATAAGCAGTAGACATTGTGACAAAAACCATGAGCTCTCTTTGCCAAGGCACATATAAAGACACTATCTAGATTTTAGCCCAAGGACAAATTTTAACTGATTCCAGCTGCAGAGGGGCAGGTGAGGGGCTGTTAAAAGGCTTCCTGCCTTTCATGACAGAGGGAATGTCTGCAGGATGACATATTCCTTCATATAATATGGGGGGGCAGTAATAAATAAGTGGTCACTAGATGGATAAAGACACTGCAAGCTGTAGAGCGCCTATACATTCAGGACCTCCTCAGACTTTTAACTGGCACCACAAGCACCTGGTCAAATAAACGAATGTTCCACCATATTAATGTTTCCAGTATATTAATGTTAGGATGTTCTTGAGTCCTTTTACATAGGAGGAACAATTTATAAAAAAGCATGCAGCAGATTTTAAAATGGGATAAAAGCTACAATGCTGTTTTTAAAGACATCCGAAATGTGGGGAGTACTGCTGCCCTATGGAGAAAGTATGTCTGCATAACAGAAGACGTAGTTACCAGGGGTTATTGACTATATGAAGCCTGCAGCCCTACAGAGTAACAAAACTGCAGTTTAAAAGGACAAATAATTCTCGTGGAAAAGAAGCCAGCTTCTTCCACTTGAGTCTTATTATTTTTAGCTAACCTTGGTTGTCATTAGTCACATAATAAATTAATCTATAAAAATTGCTAAATCTGTATTTGATATGGATTGTATCTATAAAAGGCTCAAGAAGAGATACATTTTCTTCCCTCATGCTGTATCTGTCACTCCACCAATTTGGAGATTGCTCTAATGTGGTTTGGGTATAGATTTGAAGTAGAAGACAAGTGGAAGGTGTTTGTGTTTTTTTTTTTCCCAAGGAATATGGAACCTTCCTATTTGCTTTCACATGTCCAGAGAGGCAATAAATTAGATAGACTCTCTCATCTGTATTTTTCTGTCAAATCCTCCAGGCTAAGTGTGGCTATCAGACCTTCATGCCACAGTCTCTTCCCTTGGCTGTCCTAGCTAATCGGGGAAACAGTGGCTGATTTAGTACCCAGACTGTATGTGCAGAGCAGACCAAAGGTGAATGTGTTAAACTGTGATGCTCCTTGCAGTGCACTGCCAGCTACCAAGCAGTTCCAGTCATCCTCCTCCTGTGGCTGCCCCTGCTGGAAAACAAACTGAGCTTCTAGTGCAGTTCTCCCATATGTATAGAAAGCTGACCTGTTGGGAGGAGTATCGTTTTGCATGTGTGACACAGAGCCTGTAGGAGGTGGCTTTGAAGTAACTTTTTTGATAGTTACTCTTTTTAATCAGTCATTGTTTCTAAGTTGAAATATTAATCAAGGAAATATAATAACACAACTAAAAGACAAAGGCTGTCATTCAGGCTTTTTCAAGTACTAACATGTTAGTTTAAATATTTTAAATTGTTTGAACAGATAGACCTTGATATACATAAACCAGAAACTCCTTTAGTATCTGAATTGCTTTGTTGCCATCAAGTGGTTTAAGGAGGCATTTCACAGCATCATTGTTTGACAAACCGAAAGAATTGGAGTTACACCAAATCAACGAAATTTAAGAAAAGTTGATTTAAAATGCAAACTTGTGTGGCAGCTTTTCTTTGGAGTGACACTGAGTGATTTTGATGATGGTGAGTGAACATCTTGCACCCCAGTCATAGTGTCTAGAAATAACTGCTATTGTAAGAGAAAATGCCGTTTATTTATTCTAACTTTCACTTTCTTGGCAAAGCACAGGACTTGAGAATGTTGGTTGAAGCTCAACATGAGCCAGCAATGTACACTCACAGCAAAAACAGTGTGGCTGGCAGAAAAAGGGAGGTGATTCTTCAGCTCTATTCCACTTTGATGAGATCCCACCTGGAGTGCTGTGCCCAGCTCTTGAGTCCCCAACACAACAAGGATGTGAACCTGCTGTAGCAGGTCCAGAGGAGGCCACCAAGATGATGAGAGGGCTGGAGCACCTCTCCTGTGGAAACAGGCTGAGAGAGATGGGGCTGTTCAGCCTGGAGAAGAGAAGGCTCTGGGGAGAGCTTTTAGCCTTCCAGTACCTGAAAGGGGCCTACAGTAAAGCCAGAGAGGGACTTTTTACAGGGACATATAGTGATAGGTGTAATGGCTTTAAACTAAGCAAGAATAGGTTTGGATTAGATATCAGGAAGAAATTCTTCACTATGAGGATGGTGAAGCACTGGTATGGCTTGCTCAGAGAATTGCAGATGTTCCTGGAAGTGTTCAGGCCAGACTGGGCAGGGCTTTGAGCAACCTGGTGTAGTGTAAGTTGTCTCTGCCTATGGCAGGGTGGCTGGAACTAGATGACCTTTACGTTTCCATGCTATGATTCTATGATATTTGCAAGTGAACCTTATAGACAGATGTTACCCAGCACTGTAACTAAGTCAATGATTTTTCTGAATATCACAATGTTTTGTTCAGCATCTGAATTCTGTTTAGCCAATGCTGATGTTGCTCATGTTTTTGGGGAGTTTTTGGATTTTTTTTCTATGGGTACTTGTTCCTTATGATTAATCTTACCCTGTTTTCGGTGTCCTGTCACTCTCATTATGTCAACAAGCAATGCTTCTTAAAGCACCATATCCTCAGCTTTTGTTCCTATTTTCTTACAAAATTTTAAGCACAGAAGAACTTTACTTAGTATAAATGTGATAAGATTCATATTCTCAGATTGTAAAAGCTGTTGTGAGAAGCAGCAGAAAAGCCTTTCTACTTGTCAGTTTTGTTGATTGTTTTCCAGCTCACCAGTGAAATTTCTGGTGGAGTATATTAACGCCATTCAATGGCAAGGCTCTTTCATTATTTCCACATTTTTTCCCAAACACAGTACAATGACAACTTCTGGGATTTTGATACAGATGGAACTGGGAGCAGTCAAACTTACAAGAGATGAGACTTAAAGAAAAAAATAAAGAAGTTCTTAGTATAATCCAGCTTTGGACTTTATGTAAGCACCACACAGACTCAACTTAAAAGTTCCTATTTATATGTAGTCTGACAAAGATGTAAAGAAAACCAAAGGAAAATTATGTACCTCTGATTCTAATGAAGTTATTTTCCTCATGATAAAATAAATGAGCCAAGGTGACTTTAAGAGGCATTCGTTGAAGGTTGGATAAATAACTCATACAGTAATATTTTATTTCATACTTAGTCATTTTTGTGTTCATAAATTGAGCACAGATAGATTCAATGTGCAAAAAAGTAAATAGATCCTTTGAAAATTAACTGCATTGATTTGTAGAGTGTGTGAAAATAGCTATTTTTGAGTATTTGATATATAATGTGTATGGTTTCTTTAGAAGAAGGAAAGTGTGTTTGTAGTTGTAGTTTATGATATCTGGCAATTTGACTAGGTTTGATTCTTAGAATCAGATTTTCAACATATGGAAGCCAAATTACAAGGTCTAATGACTTCCCAAGAACAAGAACTTATAATTGCCTGAAATGTTTTTGGGGTTTTTTCTGCAGCCAGCTCCCAAAGTCATCCTACTTTGGCAAATAAAATGAAGTGGTCCAGATGGAGGTGTAGCTCATTTAATTCTGTATTTAAGCAAATTTTAGCAAAACCTATTTTACAGAATCAGAGAATCGCAGAATAAGCTGAGTTGGAAGGGACCTGTCAGGATCACAGAGTCCAACTCCTGGCCCTGCACAGCACCATCTCCAAGAGTCACACCATGTGCCTGAGAGTATTGCCTAAATGCTTCTTCAAATCTGGTTGCTGTGCTGTGACCACTTCTCTGGAAAGCCCATTCCAGCGTCCAGCTCTGGGTGAAGAACCTTTTCC
>VZRL01002881.1:3963-30380 GCA_013397895.1 Origma solitaria
GAGCGGGGCAGGAGCGGGGCGGGAGCGGGGCCGGAGCCGGAGCGGGGCGGGAGCAGGTCCCTGGATGGTCAGATGCTGCCCCCTGCCTGGCGTCTCCTTCCCTGGCCCCAGATGAGCTCTCCTCAAGGCAAAGCACATGGCTCGCCGCTTTGACCTCTCCGAGCACAGTCACAGAACCATAGAATCGCTAAGGCTGGAAAAGACCTGTAAGATTATCAGGTCCAACCGTGAACTGCCAGGTCTCCCACTAAATCATGTCGCTAAGCACCACGTCTGCATAGTTTTTATAACATTTCCAGGTATGGTGATCCCGCCACTTCCGCAGGCAGCCTGTTGCAATGCCCAACTACCATTTCAGTGAATAATTCTTTCCTAATATCAAATCTAAACCTCCCCTGGTACAACTTGAGGCTGTTTGCCACTTGTTACCTAGGAGAAGAGACCAACCTCGCTTGTCTACAAGCTCCCTTCAAGTTTCTCCAGACTAAAGAACCCCAGTTTCCTTGGCCACTCCATGATCACAATTGAATCCCATACTGGCAGGTATGCCACAGGAGGAACTCCAACAAAAAGCTACTGGTGAAAGACAGGAAAAAAAACAGTTATTTCCCTGGGAAAATAGTTTTTGTAGGCACCAGAATGTCACTTTGACTGAACAGCTGTTCAAATTGCTCAGCATCATTTGAAAGGGAGAACATAGACCTAAGTCCATAAGACAGTGGCAGATTATCTCAGATCTTTTTGGGCTGCACTATAGTGACTTTATGATACTTTATTAGTTTTGGGGTTTTTTGCATTTGCTGTTTTGAATCATAACCAAGTCTGTAGCATCCTGTTATACTCGTAACTGGAGTCTGCAGTTTGTTGGAGAAATTGTACCTAAGTAGATAAGCTGCAATTAAATTCCTTCACTGTTTTGCTCCTTCCAGCTGTAAAAGCCAACACTGCAAATCCCACTGGTTTCCTTCCAGGGTCTGCTAAACTTCCAAAAGGAATGAAGCCTCTTTTTCCAAAAACCCCAGTCAAAGTCAACCTTAAATGCTGTAGACAGACCTTGGGCAGTGTGTCAGCACATTCCCCCACACCTCTCTGCACCCACGCTTGAGCCATGACCACCAGTGGGAGTTGTGATGGCTGCACCCAGCTTATTCTGGACTTGGGGGGACAGAAGCCAACACAGCAGCCAAGGGCTGTCCAGAAAGGTCACCTAGATGCCTTGCTGCTATGCAAATGTGGATCATTTTACTTCATAAATAGCAGGCAGCCCTCTAATCATGTGTGTGACACTCCTGTGGACTCTCTCCAACTCGTCTACATCTCTCTCGTGCTGGGGACCCCAGAGCTGATGCAGCACTCCAGGTAAGATCTCACCAGCACAGACTGGAGGGGCAGAATCCCCTCCCTCACCCTGCTGCACATATCTCTTTTAATGCAGCCCAGGCTTTCTAAGTTGCAAGTGCACATTTCTGGGTCATGTCCATTTTTTCATCCACCAGCACACCCAAGTCCTTCTTAGCAGGCCTGCTTGCAATCTCTTCCTCTCCATACTGTATTGATGCTGAGGGTTTTTCCAATTCAGGTGCAGTACCTTGTACCTGGGCTTGTTGAACATTATGAGATTTCCTTGGTCCACTTCTTGAGCTTCTCCAGATCCCTCTGGATGGTATCCCATCCCTCACATGTGTTAATTGCACCACTCAGCTTGCTGTCAGTGGCAGATTTGCTCAGGATGAACTGATCCCACTGTCTGTATCACTGATGAAGACATTAAATTTGCTGTTCCCAACACAGACTCTTGAGAGACACCACTTGTCACCGATCTCAGTGGGAGCACTGAGCCATTGACCACTACCCTCTGGATGTGACCATACAGCTAATCCCTCATTCATCAAACAGTGCACACACCAAATCCGTCTCTCTCCAGTTTAGAGAGAAGGATGTTGTGGGGGACCATATCAAAAACCTTACACAAATCCAGATAGATGACATCCATAGCCATTCCCTTGTTCATTGTTGTAGTCACTCCAGCACAGAAGGCCACTAGTTTGGTCAGGCAGGACTTGTGCATGGATTGTCCCAGCTGTGATGGTTGTCCCAAATCACCTCCCTGTCCTCCAGGTGCCTTAGCATAGCTTCTAGGAACATCTCTTTCGTGATATTTCCAGGCACAGAGGTGAGGCTAACAGGTCAGTAGTCCCCAGAGCCCTCCTTTTTTCCCTTTTAAAAAATGGGTGCAATGTTGCCCTTTTCCTAGTCACAGAGGAATTCACCTGACTGCCATGACTTTTTCAAAATCCCCTATTGCCAAATTAGCATGGAGTATAATTTGACTGCTATCTGCAACGAACAGGAGGAAGCCAATAAGCAGGTCTACATTGTTGATACACAAACCTACAATGCTGCCAGGTTTGTTCATGTGTGCATGTGTATTTGCATACCTAGGGTATCTCTGCCAGAATGCAATTGCAGGTTCTGTGTGGACAAAAGCCAAGGACTGGAGAAGGGATATTGAGAGAGGCATGAGCAGTTCTAAGGATTGGGGAGATTTGGCATCCATTTCTAGACCAGAGGAGGGTAACTGAGGATATGATAATGGAAGGGAAAATAAAGAACAGCTAACCATGCAGCCACAAGGTTAAAAATGTGAAAGTATCAGAAAAGACCCAGATTCCTGAGAAAATAGCTGCACCAAAGCATCATATTGTGGCTTGGAAGTGCTGTTGTCACCTTACCACTGCAGGGCAAGAATTCTCTCAAATTTATTTTTCTCATTGCATTGATAAAACAAGAAACACCTCAGAGGAACTGAGAGAACATGACTTCTGTGTATAATTACATAGGCATATAAAGACATCTTAATGGTTTAAAAATGGTAGGAAAACATTTTATTTAGAGACAGGGTAAAATTATGACACCATCAAAATGCCAGGCATTTCATCACTGCCTTCACCAATGAGTCAAGATCTGATCAGCTATCTTCAGTTGAAAATATATAATTATCACATTTTTTAAGATAGACATCCTGGATGGTTTGTCCAAATTCATGCAACAAAGTGGTCAGTTAGAAGCAAGTTGAAAATTATTTCCTTTTCCATAAAAAATGTTGAAATTTCTAAACAATCACATCCATTAAAAGTATGAACTAAAGTCAGAATATCAAGTATGCTTAAGCAATGAAAGCCTGAAAAATAATAACTTTAGATTGGACCTATATTTTTTCTTTTGATGATCAAAATACTTGTTTTAAACTGGCTTTAATTTTACTGAAACTTAATTTATATTTTTAATGAGTTTTTTTAAAAACCTCCCTCTGAAAATTTGAAGCAGGATATGTGAACAACTTCTAGGCATTTTACAAGAGGTTTTAAATGTATTGAAATTGTTCTTTTACAATGCACAGTTTGATAAATTGGCACTTTATAGTGGAAAATCACTTTGCTGGTCAACTTCTGAGCAACTCTACCGCTGTCATGTCCTGCCTCTCACTGTGAGATGTTGCTAGTAGGACTTGAGGTTAACAGTTCTGCTGATGGTTTTAGCCTGTTTAGATAATGAACCCAGGTAATCTCTGCCAATATGACTGGGCAGGCAGCTTTTTCCAAGATTTATCGGTGACTGGGCAGGACTCTCACCCTGCTGTGGCTGACAGGACAGGTGAGTCTCCTGCTGCACCTCACTGCTCATGCCCAGGCAGGCACAGTGACTGCCACATGCACACTTGGACAAGCCCATTAGGTTTCATCTGAAGATAAAGAATTCTTTTCCAGTGAGAATAATCATTCACTCAACAATGTTCCCAGGGTCGGGGTAGAGTCCCTATAACTGGAAGTTTTGAATATGTGATTGAACAGGTTGGTTGCTAATTTCATCCACACTCCCTTTCCCATGAAAAGTTGGACTAGATGATCTTCTGAGGTCCCTTCCATACTACACTGTTCTATAATTCTTTGATTTATATGCCCACATGCCCATTAAGATATGGATAATGAGTACAATTTATTCCAGAAAATGTTGGGTCCTCTAATTCCCTGGCACTTTTCTATGAAAGAGCTCTTCACAGAGTAATGAAGAACATTGCTCTCCAAGACTTCAGGAGATGAGGTGAGTCCCAGGAGAAATCTGCAGGTCAGAGTTTTACTGAGTGTGGCAGATGAGGGCTGTTCCTTTTGCCCTACCCAGCACAGCTTTCAGATGCTGGCAGGGGATGTGACAAGAGCACTGTGAAAATGATCTAAAGGCCAGAATACCCCCAGTGTCAGAGAGTCTGCTCAGTGCTGCTGTGTGGTGCTGAGACCCTGTGGGACAGTAGCTTGGAACTGACAGGGGCATCCAAACATGGGAGAAAGGATTAATTTTGACTCTTTAAAACAAGCCATTATTGGCTCTCTTGGAAGGATGGGCCCAATTCACTAAAATGTAAATTAATGTAAATTAATGAAATCGAGTACAATACAAGGCTTCAGAAAATGCCAAACACACTGGAATAGGCCAATCCTTGTATTAGCCTTTTAACATTTTAATACTACTATCTTTAAACTTCTGGAAACAAATGACTCTTGAAATAAATAATAAGAAAATATTCCTGCCTAGTAAGTAATGAGGGACTCCTCACTAACAGCATCTGCAGACATCCACTTCAATGACAATTAACAATGTTCAGGTGTCAAAATAATACCCAGGCTACACTGATGAATAGACTTCTCTTACTTAGGGTTTGAGCCAAGCTGTGGCACACTAGGGAAGGCTAACAGTAGCTTCTGTGGACAGATGTGTACTGCAATAAAACATCCATTTCAAATGTATCATTAAAAACAGACAAAAGGAACTCTTGAGAGGACTCTTCCCTGTATGAGTGACAATTTAAAATCATTACGGCTATGTTAGTGCCACACCAAAGGACTCTCAAGCATATTAGTGTACCAAGCAAATGGGGTTTTTTGAGGTATAAAAATGGCCTGTTTGAAACAAATTTCCTACTTCAAAACTTTCAATTTTCATTTTGGCATACCTTTCATCCTTCTTCCACCTATACTTTTTGTCATAGTTTATGTTATTCTTTTGTTCTGTATTTTACTTTGCTTCACTACACTTTTTTGCCCCTTGGAACTACTTTAAATATAGAGAAAGAAAACACTTCTGGAGATTGGCATCCATTCATCCATGCTGTTACATTTATTAGGATTTCCCTACTATAAATGAAAAATTAGTTTAGAATTTGTTTTGAACATGTCATGTGCCAAGAAGAATGGAAGAACCAACGAGAGCTATCAGACCTGACAGCCTCTTGTAAGACCTGCTGCATGCCTAAGCTGCTAGGAGGTAGAAAATGAGAACAAAATTAAGGTCTCACCCATCAAAGACACATTCCTTGGTCCTTGTGTCGATAGGAAATGGCTATATTTACATTCAATATTGAGTAACAAGGTTTCCAATAATTTCTTCTAGAAGGTTGCTTTTAAACATAACAAAGAGTTCATCTTTTTAAAGATAGTTCATCCATTTAAGCAATGAGAGCAAAGGCCAAATAATGGAAGGAGGGACTTGAGAAGGACATGGCTGCTCAATGTGTACCATGTGAGGAAAAATTCAAAAATACAAAATACTGTCTTTGCTGCTCTGTGAAACGGAAATATTTGAGAATTCCAGTTTAAACCAAGGGAAATGCCTGGAGACAAAATTTCAACTATTTTTGCACTCTTTGATGTCAGCTGAAAAGCAAAGGCCAAGCAATCTCAAACTGAAAAGCTGAGCTGAATCTGGAGAGAGGCGTTCTTGGCTCATGAGTCATTCAGCTTGTGCCAGCCAGAGCGCATCCACACTCAGGCTTTTCAGGCTGGGTAAGCTTTCCCAGATAGTCCCTGCTAGTAGCTGGGCCAAGCATTATGACAGATGTGGGAAATAACAAGCAGAAATGCTCTTCAAATGGTGCTTTCCAGCATGGAGTCACAGGGAGTAAATTCAAGCATTGCAGACACTTTTCAAAAATTCAAAGCAGAGCGTGAATGCTACAACTCCACGATAACTTCAATAGCTCAGCCTCTCCCTCCCCAGAGCCAAGGGCCTGGAGGGCAGCACACTGGGCATCATGCAAACATCAGGCAGTATTTGTTTCAGAAAATGAGGGGAGTGTTTTGTTGCCATTGAGAGGCCAGGTTTAGGAATGTCCAGATGGTTCACAGATACAGTACCAAAACAAAGTGCTTTTTACACACTTGTATCTCTCTGGCCTTACATTTAGTCCCTACCAGTACATTAAACAAATTATTTGGTTTTCTTACAGGTGAACCTGATACCCATAAAGTACCAAGAGGAGGACTGACTTTTGCGAACCATATTTAGCAGCATAATAATTTTTAGATAGCTCAGGTCAGAAGCCCATTTAGAGCAAAACACGAGGATAATGTGATTTACCAGAGGCTCTGCCCAGTTATAGTCATGTCAATAAATTCCCTTTCCAAAGTCAGCCTCTACCACAGGGGAATAGTATTTCTTTCTAGGCTGAGATCTGGATTGCAGAAGCTCAGACAAATTTTAGCACTAACAGTTCTGTTATGTATAGGACAATGATAGAATTAATATCTCATAAATGTCAGGATCAAGTTCTCATAAAATATAGGCCTAATCATAGGGACAAAACTTAGAGAAAGAAACCACCTAGCCATGAAGTGGCTGTTCATCTTCTGTATGGTGAGATGGGCAGGCAGATCATAATTTCGTGCTTATCCACTCAAATACCAATTTCTCTCCTAAATCAGTTCTGTCAGTTCAAGTATTTTTCAATTCTTTATCTTGTTAGCTCTTCTCAAACTGTTCAAGCTAATTTATTCTTCCTTTGAGGAACAGTATGCATATTGAATTTTAAAAGGTGTCTTTCCGCCAGTCTTTCAGGAAGATAAATTTGCATTAATTACAATACAGTGACGTTAGCTTCTGCAGGAAAGGCTTGTTTGGATTATTGACTGAGCTGGGAATACAACTGCCAATAAATCCATACATCATATTTATATATTTACTAGATCTTTCTTCTCACATTCCATTATACTCTATCTTCTATACCATCTCCAAAGCCCATATAATAGCCTTTCGAGAAAATTACAGGAAATCTATAGTATGCAGTCAAAAAATAACTTGTCACTATAACAATGTACTTCCTAGGATGCTCAAAATACCTTTCGCCTTAAAGCTATGGAACTCATTCTAATTTCCAAATGCATTTGTAAAATCCTGCAAGTACTTCAGCTGTTTATGATATCCTTTCCCTGTGACAATGACATAGACACAAAGATAATAACTGATTCATTTCATCTTGACAAGACTATTGACAGGTTGATTGTAAGAAACCCTTTCTTTTATACCTCTTATTTCTTTTCTTGGCATACTCCTTCCATATTACGAAGAGCTAATAAATTGGCTTATTTGCTTAAATACCTGTACAGAAAAATCTTCACCTATCTGTATAGGGTATTTTTTTCTGCACTCAGTAGAATGCACAGTAGATAATGATTCAGTCAGATCACTTAGATAGGTTTTTAAATTAGTATTTTCATAGTATATTTCTACTGTTATAACTCTAATGCAAATGGAAAATCACAACAGCGCTGTGGACATCATCATGTTCCAAGGACCTACTCAGGATGAGGAAAAGGACATGAGGAGTCCCAGGACTATATTCCTCCTGCCAAGCAAGGTCATAGCAGCTGACAAACATTCATACAAGGCTGCAGTGCGTGGAGCTTGCAGGTCAGAGCCTTGTGACTGCTCACACTTCCAGGCACAGATGCACATCTGGTCACAGCTGCACTTTGAAAGACACAGAAATGTCATTGCTTGTGTCTGTCTAGAGTGAAAATCTGACAGAGAGCAAAACAAAGGAGGACTGTGGAGTATATTCCCTATATTGGATCTTGCCTAATCACCTGCATATATCATTCAGTGAGGTTTTGTAACAAATCCCTGATTTACATGCTTGCTAGAGAACAGAGACAATGGACAGAGATACAGTTTTGCTTCCCCTTCTCCTTCTATCTTAAAAGTGAAAAGAACACAGTACTAAAATTAAATGAAGTTGAATGACTGGTTTTCTCTCCCCTCTTTTTCAAGTGAGTGTGGATGTTATGCTTGCCATTTGCCATCACTGGGAGCTACACAAACACCCTCACCAGGACCAGAACATCCTCCACTGCTTTTCCTGCCTGGAGAATCTCAATGTTAAGTACAAAGAGAAACATTGCTTCCTAAAGACACTGTAAAAAAACCCCAGTTAATATAAAAGAAAGGGAGATTTTTTTTCATAATTTCTGTAAAGAATGTGTCAGTTTCCTTTTAAGAGTGTTCGCCTTTCACAAATAATCAATTTTAAATTAAGCGAAAATTCAAAAGGATTACATTGAGAAAATCTCAGTTTTTATTTCAGGCAGACCTAATCTTATTTTGACTTTTCATAATTAGATGGAGAACATGTTTTGAGATTGGAAATATATGTATGATAGAACATCAAAGAAAAGCTGCATATAAGAACTGTCTATAAATTCTATTAAGGTAAAATTTGAATTTTTCAGACTTGAATGGACAGTTTCAACTTCAACAGGATCCTTCATTTCAGCATAACATTCAGATACCATATTTTAAAGGTTGAAAATGCAGCACCTTATTTCAGCTTTACTAAAAGAATATTTGATTGAAAAATCACAAAGAAATAAAATTGCAGGCAGATTGGGTCAGGGCCATTTTGCATTAATTCAGGCCAAAGGGAAGTGTTTCCTCTCAGGGTCCTTGCCCTTGCCAAGCCCAATGCTGTTGGCAGCAGCAGCTCCAGCTAATGTAAAATTAATTTTACATTAATTGAAGGGTGGTGGGTAAACTTGCTGGTATCAGCCAATGTACCTCGCAGCCATTGAGACACAGCTGCTGCTGTGAATAAAAGGCTGTCTGGGCTCCTCTGGAGAGCATCTCCCTCGCACAGCATTGGCCTGGCTGTACAGAAACACCTCCACAGCTCGTAACCATCAGCCACCCCTCGGGCTTGCGCATGAAGCTCAGGTGGGAAGTGCTGGCACATGACTGGAAGGCTTTCTGCATATTAATCGTGAATGATTTGCTGTGCAGAAGCCCAGGCAGCTGCAGGGAGCGGCCCGCCCCTGCCCAGCCCTGCGCTATGAACATCACCCACAAGGAGGAGCCCCATTGACAAATAATTCATTCGGAGAAAACTCCAGAGCTCTGCCGCAGCCGTACCCAGGCTAAACAGATTAGTGAAGAATCGCTGCTTGATAAAAAAACAGTGGGGTTTTTACAACTAAACTCCCATCAGAAAGAAGATTCACCAGACAAGGGATGTTTGCCTAATTACATTATCCCAACTTTTCCCAATTACATGGAGAACAGATGTTTTGTGACTGGAAATGAACTCAAAGGGAAGAAACATCAAAGACCAACTGCCTACAACAAGAGCCTACAAGATCTATTTTTTTTCCTTAGATTCAATTAGTTAAGATGCCAAACACGTTTTGCCCAGGCAGGAAGGTGTGATTAACTGAAACTGCATCCCTGGGGAGTACAGCATGATGCTGAAAAAAACACAGTAAAAATTAGTAGAAAGTTTACAGTGTAAAATAAAGTTACTGCATGAATGTGCAACAGCAATTTTCATTTTGAATTTGCTGTGGTAATTTCAGTATAATCCACAAAGCTTAGTTTGAGCAGTATCTTTGTGAATAGCCTCATTACTATCTTACAGCTACAACAATCTGGAGAAGAGTAGGAAGGGCAAGTATGCAAAGCACTTGTGCAGTTGTGACTTCTCATGTTTGATTTTCAGGTGCACTGAGCCTTCAGAGCACCATTTGAAGCCAAAAGGGTGCATGTGCCCTCTGAGCCTGTGTGGGCATGGGGGTTTGAAATTGTAATCCAATGTCTGAGGTTTGCAATTAATTGACTTTGTTTCAAAATTTGATCTTGAGCAACTTGCCCAAGATTACCCGGTCATGCCTGGCAGAATAAGGAACAAAATCTGTATCTGTCAAAGATCAACAAAATGCTGCCAGACGCCCCTAAAGAACAAGCAAGGATTTCTCTTGATTTCACTTGAAGAATTTAATTCAAGATTTCTTTCATGTAGGTGGGTTTTAGCTCAATTTTCAGCTCACTCACTTTAAATGCAGCGTGGTTTTTCCTCCCTGCTTGAACATTTATTTTACATACCCAGAATTCACAGTAAGGTAAGCAGTTTCTCTTTTTTTTGTCTGTTGCTATCTTGATTACTGTTCAGTTTGTTTAAATTGTTGCCTGCTTTCCAAAATAAAATTACCTGAGCTGTGGATTAACACTTCAGGAAAAAATCTCATGGCATATAATTTTTTTATGCATTATTCAGAAATAAGTACCTTCAATTGTTTTAATAAAGTTGATTAAATGCTGAATTTTTACATTCTAACAAAACTCTGCCCTGCTGTGATACCGGCTGGGAGGTCAATCCAGAAAGACACAAGCAATCCACGAGTTGTTGGAGTGAGAAGTTGCTAACAAATACGATCACAGAGCCAATGGGGGCAAAATATTGTGCTGGATCCCACACTTAAAACCAAGGAACACAACCAAGGAAGAACTCCTTGAAGTTGCAAAGGTCACAGGCAGTGTTCGCTGCAGTGGCCATGAAATGGTGGCAGAACCCACAAAAAAGGAACAAGGGAAATAGCAGGATCAGCCCCTGGACTTCAGGAGAGCAAATTATGGCCTCTTAAAGTATCTACTTGAAGAAATCCTGTGCAATGCATCCATAGAGAGAAGAAGGGACCAGAAGAGTCAGTTGAGCTTCAAGTATCACCTCCTCCAGAATGATCCCTCTTAATGTGCAGGAAATCAGTCAAAGGCAGGAGGTAGCTGCAAATATGAGCAAGGAGACTCTGACAAAACTCAGATATAAAAAGGAAGTGTACAAGAGGTAGAAGCAAGGACAGATGAACTGCCAGGAATACAGAGACACTGTCCAAGCATGCAGGGACAGGGCTAGAAAAGGCGAAACTCATCTGGAGTTGAACCCGGTAAAGAATTGTGGACAGCAGCAAGGACATCTGCATCAGCTGCAAAAGGAAGACAAAGGAAAATGTGGGCCTGCTGCTGAATGGGGTAGGGGACCTGGTAACAAGAAAGCTGAGGCACCTGTATTTTATTGGCAAGGCCAGCCTTCAGGGTCCTCATGATCTGAAACCTGTGAGAAAGTTCAGAGCAAGAGGAAGAAAATCAAGTTAAGGTACATTTTATTTAAAAAAAAGGGGCATACTAAAGTCCATGGGGCCTCATGGGATGTATCCATGCCTCCTGACAGTGCTGGCTGATGCCACTGAGGCCACTCTCAATTACCTGTGAAAGATTATGGTGATCAGGAAAATTTCCTGAGCTGTAGAAAAGAGTGAATGTCACTCCTGTCTTCAAGTTGGAGGACACAGGGAACTGCAGGCTGGTCACCCTCATCCCTGTCCCCTGGAAGGTGATGGAGCAAGTACTCCTGGAGAGCACCTCTCTAAGTAATTGAAGGACAAGGCTACCGGGAGCAGCCAGCGTGGCCTTTGTAACCACACAGCCATGTAATACAGCATAGGCACTGCCAGCAATGGGTCATAGCTTTGTTCTGAGTTTGCAAGGCCTCGGGACAGGGAATCTTCAGGCCTGCTTTATCCAAACTTCTCCTGACCTGCCTGAAGCTTTATTAAATTTGGTTTAGCTGTCACAGCAATTTTGCTAACTGACCAGGGCGTTAAACAGGAGGGTTGGACTAGATGATAGCCAGAGGTTTCTCCCAGCCTCCACTATCCTGTGAAAATAAAGTCTGATGAAACTCACCTAGAGTTTGCCTTGCATTCAAGAAATGTACAGAGAATTTTTCATATTGTTTGACTTAAGAAAATTTCAGACCACAATTTTCTCCTTATTTTGACCCTCTCTTTTTTTGACTCAAGTGAAGGAATGAAAAGTAGAGCTGATGCAATGTGTTTGGGAGGAGTTTACAGATATAGAATATTTTATTCAAGTTCTTAAGTAAAAACAAATACTGGTTTAGTTTAACTGAAATTTTAAGAAAAGCAGAAGATTAGCAAACAATGAATTAGTAGTATTGCTCTTCACTGCTTTTTAAAGAATAATTTAGCAAATCAATTTGTTTTAATCCTTGGAAATGTATTTTAGCATGTGAAAATTAATACACATTTTGAATCCAAGATGTCTTTTGCAGCCATTGTAACTTATGCCACTTCTTAGTTTTCTCTTACAAATACATCTGCAAAGACCCGATTCTTGAGTAGATCTATTGATTTTTTAAAATCAAGAGTAGATCAAAACTGGTATCAATTTGCTCAGCGTTATCTCTGTCCTCACTATTAACCACTAGCTTTTTTGTTTTTTACCCTTCTTTTACAAGAAAACTTTGAACTTACAATGGAAATTATTTGCTTATTCTGGATGTGTTAGGCTTTTTGCTGGTTTTGTTAGTTTTTTCAGTTGGAACAGGATATTTTACTTTCAACCAGACCAATAACGCTTTTATTGTCATGGTATATATAGGATTGCCCATTAAATGAGTAAGCTTAAGATCTGAGTCAAGTTTTCTAGTTACTGTGGGTTTTGCTTTCCTGTTATGTTTTGCTGTCAGGTAGGGATGCATTATTGTCAACTATTCTAGAATGCATTTTTTGCTTCGTTCAGTCAATAATTGATCAATTTACTATTGCAAAGTCAATATGTATGTTGCACTTATGTTCCTGGCAGGTTCTGCCCAAACAATCACACCATCAATACAGACATATTCCCTGTTCTATTAAATTTTGCACAAGTGGAATATTCTGACAACTAAATTGATCTCATAGGAAGTTTCTGGAAATGAAACACCTCCAAAAGTCATCTTATGATAAAAATTTTAGTTCTCTGCCTATGAAGCTCCCAGGCATCGTGTAATGCTCCCATTTTTGCAAACAATTCAGCCATCTGATTATTTACTCCCCTCTTGGTAGTAGTTGACCCAGTTATCTCCAGTAGACTGGCAGGATCTCCAAATGCCTTGAGGATGCTTCATTTAAGGAATGCACATGGACACCATGTGCCTTCTGGCAGCATTGTTCCTCTCTTGGGTGAGGGTGATTTAAAATAGACAAAATGAACTGTCTGTCTTCAGGACAGCAGCATTCACCTGAGGTATGGAGAACGAGAAAAACTTGTTGAACAAGGGAATGCCACAATGATTAGTATTCATTTGGGCACCAACTGGTGGAATGCAGGAGAGCAAAACTTCCAGTTTTGCATTTTAACAGCCACGAAAATGTCAGCATATAGTTGCTTTTAACTACATTCTAAGCCAAACTTAACTTCTCATGGTCTACAAGCATAGCCTGAGGGCTCAAAAACCTCTTAAAAAAACCACACAGGCGTCATTCAAATTAGAAGACTTTCCTAGAAAATGAAGTGACAAGTTCTCTTCAGCTCTGATTTTCTTTCATCTACTTAGTTTGTCTGGTCTTTTTTCTTTCATCCTCACAGCTTTCTTTCTGTTTTCTGTGCTGAGGTGCCATTGCAATGGAAAAATCAGGAAAGTACTGTTTTGTAATGTGCACTGCCCTTGGTTTTTAAAATTCCCTGCATTTGTTTGGATGACTTGTGTCTCTGTTTTCATATTTGCACAGAAATGGTAAAGTAAACTTCATTTAAAAATCAAAGCAACAGCAGCTGTACTTTGTTCTTTGTTGTTCGGTTTGTTTTTTTTGTTTTTTTTGTTTTTTTTTTTTGGTCTTCAGCTTAGACAGTCATGTCTGATCTCTTGATCTGTTGTTTGTTTTTCTGAGCAGGACCATGTCAACAACCATAACTGATGCAAGATCATTCTCTTCATAGCCATCTCTGACATCATTGTGGTTTACTGCGCTGCCTTCTGCATTTGTTTTATTACACACACCTAAGTTTTCTTTCATGTGTACAATTTCAGCTTTAAAGACATGTTATGACAGGTTTTTTCTCCCTTACATTTTCCTACTTGATCTTGAATTTTTTAGGAATCACACTCGTATTTCTGTGTACTATTGAAATCCTCCACATTCTGTTGCTTTTCTGAATCTGTCTCTTGACTCTCTATTGCCATTTCAGTCACTGCTCCACAGCTTATGGAGTTTTTATGCCTCTTCATTAGCCAGACAGAACTTGTGTTACCTTTTTTTTTTTTTTTTTAAAGAGTTAGCTGCTGCAGCAAGCGAGTGTTTCCAAGCACTCTTCCTGTGGGTACCCTGGGAACGCTTGATCTCATATCAAAGAGACTTTTATGATTCTCTGACTTCAGAACTGATCTTTTAATATCACTGCTGTGATATACTTCAAATGCTCCTTTAAGCTGCTGCATTGAGAAATAAGACCCATAGCACTCCAATATTTCTATATTAATACAGGTTAGCAAATACAGCAGACATCAGAACTGTCTGAATTGTGTCTTTTACCACTTTAGTTACGACTACATTTCAACCGTTTGAACCCTTGTCATAGCTCAGACAATTTTAATTCCCAAAATTTTGTTTGATACAGTGGCTTTAAAATGCAGCACACCAGCTTGAATGCTTGCCATCTACCAAACTGGAGGGTCTATGTTATTTTTGGGGCTAATCATGCATGACCTTCTCTCCTCATTGCATTTTTCTGTCAGTTGGATTTTCACAACAGCTCCTTACATATTCTTTACAAAGTATCAAGCACAGTCAGTAGCCTTCCTCAGCTGTAAGGAGTATCTCTTACACATTAATTCTGCAGAATATAGGTTCTTTTCATCTGTCTGAACAGCATTTGGCATTAAGTTATATAAACATAGACCAAATGTAAAAAAGCCCCAAATATTAAAAAAACTAAGTGTCTGTCAAAAATCTACACCTTTTTTATGCTTACCTTTCTGAATTGAGCTAGACAGCTTCTCAGGCTCTTTTGTGTCAGTGTTTGCTAAGCAGTGAGTGGCACTTCAGCTGTCATTTCTAGATCAGCCTCAGAAGGCAGACACAGGACTGCCTTCTATTGCCACCTTACAGTGCTGCCAAGCCACCTGCTAGAAGACCTTTCTTCTGCTTTCTGTAATATCATCTATAAGTTCAGACTCTGTTTTTTCCTTAATTATTAATATTTTAGCCTTTTACAAGCTGGACTAGTTTGATAAAAAGACACTGTCTCCTCAGTTTAGGATTTTTTACTTCTTTTCATATAAAGGGGGACTATGTTAAGGTCTGGATCATCTTTTCTGTAGGGCTGCCCTTATGACTGAGCTTTGTAGGAGAATGAATAGAAAAACACAGATTCCTCCGATCAGCTGCGTTGGGAGCTTTACAGATTCCTACTCACGCAAGCAAGAAGGAATGCTGAATACGGCTCCAAGTGCAGGCTTCAGAAGTTATGCCAAGGAAACCGTATGTTGCTCACTTAACTGTTGAACACCAGCAGGGCTCTGGAACAGGGAAAATAAAGGAAGTCCTTGGTGTAATAGTAACAGTCAGTGCACAGGAGTGACATCCTACACACCATCTGCGTAGGTCAACACAAAAGATGACACTGAGGTTTGAGATACACTTCCACATACCTTAAGAACCAAAGAGCAAGAACAGGCCCTTAGAATAGGGCTAAACACAGGTACATTAGGTACAACACAATGAAAAACCCAAAGTAATTATGCAAAAGCGGCAGATGCAAAAACTTCAGGACTACTGTACCTTTGAAGACCATGGAAAGAATGGGTAAGATTTGCCTCCAGAAAACACCTAAGTGGAGCTACCTATGTGTGGAAAGGTGACTAAGTTTCTGTTGTGCTCCACGGAGTTGAATGTAGGCATGGAGTGGGCTGAGCATGCACTGAATACAGCTCCACCACCTGCAACAGGAGCTTCAACACTCAGGATGCAGCACACACACACAAGTATCCAAGTCAGGTGCATTTAGCAAAAGCTGGTAAGTGTTCTGCCCACAACAGACTGTGCTTATACATACACAGGAGAACACCAGGTTTTGCAGGGACATTTGAGCTACTTCTAGAGTAGCTGGGTGGTAGCTGCACTAATGCAGCATGCTGTACAAATGAATAAACTTCGCTTCTTAGCAAGAGTAATAAATCCCTATCAAATACTGCTGTGCTATAGCTAGTTCTACTGTACAGCAGCCAGGTTTTGTTAAGTTATATCTTTTCCCCCTCTAGAAGAGGCTGCTATTGAGGAAGTAACATTCATTCCTCCCCCAGCTGCCTAAACCTGGGAACACTAACCAGTTACTGTTAGCCATTTCAATCAACTTGCACAAAATCCACAAAATCCTGGAAAACAGTATTCTTGTTATTAGCCCAGCTGTTACACCACCACAGTGGGCAAAGAAGTACTAGCATGAGCAACAGGGAAGACTACAGAATTAACGACTATAGGCTTGTAGCAATTTTGACAGATTCTTTTCATTAATATACAGAGCTATTGAATGAAACTATGCTTAATGCATGGCTGTGTGTCAGCTCATGGGTGCCTTCCTGTTAATGTCAATGACTTCCCTATTTATTAGGCATTTTTCCTGTCTTTCAGCATCATCTGACATGACACAATGTCCAATAAGCCAGCCCTAACAGGATTATTTTTGCAATTAAGATGTGAGGCAATACGTTAAAGGCTACCCTAAGTACACATATTGGATATTAAAACTGACCAGTTTGTTCATGATGCTGTAAAAATAGTTTGGTATTCACAAGTCTTATTAAACAGGATTTTCTATCTAGGAAATCTAATAGAAAGTCTATAAAGCAAGAATAATTTTTCTGTTCAGAGAAAGATTCGCCATGATGATAGTGAACAGCCTGCTGCATAAAACATCCCCTGAAGTCCATAAGACTGATTACCTACTTATATATCCTTATAATTTAGGAACCATAAGAATGGATATATATTTCGCAGCTCTTTTCACCTTTTCCTTCAACACAGAAAAAGATGAAAGCATATAGAGAGAACAATCCTAAAATAAGCCTGCACTGGGTGGTCCTGATTTTTAGAGAACTTCTAGTCAACTCCTTTTATTTGTTAAGTTCTAAAAAACCAAACAAACAAACAAAAAAGAAAACCTGCAAAACGAATTTCTCCTTAATTACCACAAACAAAATAAAGTACCTGCTTGTAGTTTCTTATGCTGTTTTATGTAATCCTGGAAAGTTTCATGACAGATTAGGTGGGTCATTTGCAAGAAATGCAGTTTCACAAGACTTGCACACTGATCAATACGTAAGAAAAGTTGTTTGGGATTTTTTACCCTCAGGCCTTGCAGAACATATAACAGACCACATATGCATCTCCGATTGCTTCTGTTTTTGCTACACAATGCTCCCGCCAACTTATACTTCATTTGTGATCTGGTTATGAAAGTCAGGTTATCCTTTCCCTCTACCCAGAAATTTATTATCGAAACACATGAGCAGCAAATAAAACAAAAGGTGTAACCAGCATCATAATAATAAGCTTATCTATTACATTGCAAATACAGCCCTAGACTTGCCACCAGGTCAGTGGTGTGAGCAATTAATACTGACATCTGTCAAGGAAGCTTTTGAATGCAGTTCTACATAAGCTTTAATAAGAAACAATACTCTTGGTAAAACTGACATGGGTTGTGCTTCAGCATTGAGATGGACTGGATGCCAAACAGGAAAAAAGATCAAATTGGTTTCACCATTTAAAGGATTAATTACAAGATTTGCTCTATTATTATTTCCCCCTTTGCTAAGAACCTACTTCACCTGGTCAAAGCAACTCAGCAACTAGTTGCAAGTTTTATTTTTTTACAAGACAGCAGCTTAAAAGACAAAAATTAGCCCTTAGTAATGTTTATTATCTAACTGTTTGCAATAGGATAAAAGTAAAATGAACCTATGAGTTTCTTCCAGATATTCCAACTCCACAGATTTTGTTTGTATTTATACAATACTGAGCAACAATCAAGGAGCTGCACAAATCTCTCACACAGGATCAAGCATATCAGCTAAAAGATACAAACTCTATGGTATCCAAAGACACCTTGTGCTAGCATTGTTCTTGGACTGCTGTGCAGCAGCACTCATGACTCTCTACAGCTATCTGAAAGAAGGCTACAGACAGGTGAGGGTCACTTTTCTCCCATGTAAAAAGTGACAAGACAAGAGGAAACTGCCTTAAGTTGCACCGGGGGAAGCTCAGATAAACTCCCATGGAGATGTGGTGCTTTGGGAGATGGTTGAGTGGTAGACCTGGGCATGTTAGGTTAACAGTTGGACTCAATGATCTTAGAGGTCTTTACCAACCTTAGTGATTCTACAGCAAACTGAGAATGCAAAAGTTACCACAAGAGTTGTAAAATATTGCCAAAGGCAAACACAATACCCATACCACTGAACACGAGGGAACAGAGTTACAGAGCCTTACAGTGGAAGTGCAGATAACACATCTCCCACTCCTCTCTTGCCTAGTATTACTGACACATTAATCTAGAATCTAATTAAACTAACACATTCATCTAGAACAGTTTTAAAGATGAGGGTGAATCTTGTGTTAACTGTCAAGATTAAGCCATCCTCCATGGTTGAACCACGTTGTTGCAGCTCTGAAATCCTTACTACAAAAAGTAATCACAGCATCACCCTTACATAGACAATAACTGTACTTTCCACAATGCAACAATTCTGGTAGACAATGCAAATACGTCCTTAGGCTGTGGCAGAAAAGCAGTTTCTGTTTAGCTCACCGTCAGCTCATTCTTACATCAATTTAATCTGCACATATTTTAGACTGCTTGTGAAGTGCTGTATTGTTCTATACAGGGTACAGTACACAGCTTTAAGATCCAAAATTATGCTGCTTCCTCAGCAGCACTGCCTCTGAAAGTATTCATGAGGTGCTGGCAACTGAGAAACGCAGTGATATTGATGGAAGGATCTGAGCTTCGCTGCCTGGCAGAGGCAGCACCAGCATGCTTGATGGAGAGTGCCACTGAGCCTCACAGTGGCATTGAAGAGCTCTGAAGTTCAATT
This sequence comes from Origma solitaria, assembly GCA_013397895.1. Lineage (NCBI taxonomy): Eukaryota > Metazoa > Chordata > Aves > Passeriformes > Acanthizidae > Origma > Origma solitaria. The sequence continues at coordinate 22,994 of VZRL01002881.1, forward strand.
CTCAGTTTGTTTCCATCTATGCTTTGCCTTCTTTGGCCATCTGATACATTCATAACAGGGGTCACACAAAAGAACAAGTCCTAGCAGAACTGATACCACATTCTACATCAATGTAATACACATGGACTTCTGCATAATTGATCATTTTATTGGAATTTGTTAAAAGATGTTTGTTCAGATCACCTGTTCAGCAGGCAGTTATGCTGCTTCTGTTCACTGCATACATACTGAGCAAGTCTCCAAGCAATACATAAATATTGTCTGACCCATACTTAAGTATCTTTACTACAAAAAGCAGCTTTTCCTTAATAAAAGTTGTATCCATGGGACCCATGTGCATTTCTTCTAGCTATGACTTGTACCAAATCCATATCAACAATCATAGGTTAAATACATCAATACATGTTAATAGAGCTTTAACAGTAAAAAAGTAAGAAAGTTAAATACTGCAACAGCTGAGATACATACTGCATTTGAATGATAGAACATAGTCTATTGACCTAGTTAATGACACAGTCACCAAAACACAACATACAGAAGCAATGTCAACAGCCAGTACTTGTCTAAGCATTTTAGAGTTCCCCATTTCCCTTCAAATAAAGAAGGGTTGTGTACATCTTGAATGTGAACTTGGGTATCATTAACCTTACAGCAATATTGATGCTGATAGCTAAGGTTAGGTAAAGAAAGAGACATACTAAAGCTGCAGGCCACTGAGTACACATAGCATTTGTGAGTTTGAGGAGCCAATGTTTACTATAGGACAGGTTCATTGTTCAAACAAAGTGCACCCTATGTAACAGTAGCATTAATCGGCAAGACATATTTAGTAGAAAATGCCACTTTAGAAACCTAGCATATTTCAGTTAATTGAGTAAAGTGTTGATTTAACTATCTATGATGAGGGCTAGGAAGGTATTTTAACTGAAACACCTTGGTAAAGTGAAATAAGCTGACCTATCATTGTTCTCTAGAACCCAGAATAAAGTTACACATGTTCTCTCAGTCATCAAGGATTAGTATTTCAGCGGGCATTTTACTTTTTAACCTAAGGGCAGGTTGAAATAAATCTGTATACAATGCAACATACCTAAAATAGATGCAATGATGACCAATTAGCTGTCAGTCTCTACTTTTTACCATTAGAAGCCCAACAATTTTGGCACACAAGTATTGCCAATCTTTTAAGGTCAAATTCAACCGTTTCAAGCCAGAGAGACCCATTTCAGAGATTTCTCTGTGATAGCATTCTGGACTGTAAAAACATGCATACACCAGCTGCCCAGAAATACACAACTAAAAGAAGTTGCTAGAAATAGCCACTGAACATAGACATGCATGCCAGTGAGTTTCCCAATTAAAATGCTATTTACAAGCCATACTTCAATTTTTTGTAATTTGTAGTTTTTAACCCAACTTACACATGTAAGTTCAAGTGAAGGACATACAATGTGACCTTCTGAAATATCCGTAGTGAAAACGAGTGCAAGTTACAAAGCTACAAAGAGGTTAGCAATGATTTCCTGATCTTTTCAGGTGAAAAATTATTTACTAGATAAGCAACGCCAGACAGGGGTGGAGTCCATGAAGGACATAACCTTTAGGAAAGCAAACACAGCCTTAACCAACAATACTGACTTTTCAAACAGTTGGAAAGTTTCTTTATACTGAAAATTAAAGTCCTCCACAAAGTTATCTGGTATCTTGCTTCATGTTGTAATGTGTTATTGCCCTACAAGTTGTGCAGAAACCCACAGCCAAGTATGAATGCACAAGAAATTTAGAAGTTACTGTCTGTAAGATATGATTATGCTGTAACAGAATCTCAGGTATTGATTATGGCTTAGACCTGCATTGAAAGTCAACACTTAGACAAATATCCTTACATGAATGACATTGTCCATATGGAAGTGAGACAACTTTGTTACACCGAAGACTGACTTGGTGAAAGTGACCTTCTGCTTAGAAGAAACAACAGACCAATATATTCACAGATAACCATAGCAAGAATTAGCCCTGTAAAAAATTCTACAATACTTTTTACTCATCTTTTCTTTAACATAGTGTATGTATTTGCAGATATTTTATAAGCAAGCTGTTTCTTGAACAGCCACACCTTTGATAATTAATTCTTTATCATACTTCCTCATCCAAATTTGCCAAATTCAAGACATTGTTTTAGCAGCAGTCATGAAATCAATAGTGCAAAGTTGTTACAAAAACCTCTTTTCCCAAGCTATGACATCCTCTTCAAGTTTTGTATAAGGTCAATAGCACTTCCCATGTATTTAGGGCTCTGGGGAAAGCAGGAAAAATAGATATGCTGAATCTAGCAAACAAACAATTGTTTGCCAAGGGCTTTTTTGTATTTTAATTTCGGGTGGATATTTTTTTATTTGCTGCTCATACTGGCCATTGTTACAATTTTAGTAATGAGTTCACCACATTAAACTCACAACTCCTCATTTTGATATGCACCTATGACATGTGAATTGAACTGCACAACAATAATTGTAATGTCATCCCTATACATTCGAGCCAGCTCTTCTGGAAGACTAAGCATCTTGGACAGTCGCTCATGATCCACGGTTCCAAACTCATTGTTACCCACTGCATGACGGATCAGGTGAGTTGCTGCATTCTGATCTTCAAATACCGAAGAGATTCTTGCTCTCCTTTCTGTTAAGAGACCATGCATCTGTCCCAAAGTTACCTTATAGCCACCAACAGCTATTGGCTGTTGGTGGTGAACACCAGTGAGGTACTCCCCTACAATTCTAGCCACATCTTGCCTGTGCATTGTCTCCCACAGCCCGTCTGTGGCCAAAACCAGGAACTTATCCTGTGGCCGTAATTTGTGATGTATGACTTCTGGTTCAGCTGTGAGGTATGGGGGAGTGTGATAGTTTGGAGGAATAAACTTTGTATATTCATTGTCATTCAGCTGATCTGGGCCAGATTCTATTACTCTCTTCTGCAGTTCAATACTCCATTTAAACTTCACATCACCAAATGCTCTGAAGGGCATCAGGAGACCCAAGAGACGATCTTGTTTCACAAGACTTTTCTCTTCAGACTTTGGATGCTCCATTTTCACACGTTCCACTTCATGTTCATTTTGTGCATTGTGGTCATAGGACAAATTAACTGCAGACCAAGATCCATCTTCTTCCTGAACACCAAGCATTGCTCTACTGTCACCTGTATTTGCAATGTGCAAATCGACACCATCCACATGGGCCACACAAGCAGTTGCACCAGAAAATGCTACTCGCAGTACTAGGTAGTTGAGAAAAGAATTTGGATCTCCCACTTGAGCTTCCAAAGAAATATCATTATCAAGCCTCTTAAAGGCATTAATTAAAGCTTCTCTCACATCAGTAGTCTCTCCACTGTTGAGATCAATCAGCTCCTGCCAGTAAGTTCTTAGACTGTTGAAGTAAAGCTTGGAAGCCTCTTTGCTAAAATAATCATTGGGATGCTTGTGCCACTGTAAAATGGGCAACAGAGCTCTGCCACTCTCCACAGCGTTTTCTATTTCAAGTAAAGTCTCATGAGGTAACAAAGAGACAGCAATGTAGTAAAACAGTCTTTCACTGACAGCCTGAGCACAAGCGCAGCCTGCATGGCCATCAAACACACCCAGAAGCATCCCTCTCGTCTGTAAACAAGTGGCAGCGCTCCTCCGGTCCTCTATTGGAGCATTAGCAGGCAACTGGTTGCTATCAAAGCCAAGAACAGAACTTACATTTTTACCATCAAATTCTGGGACTTTGAAACTGTATTCATTTGCCTTCAGAATGCTGTTGACTTGTGGAGGGGTGAGGTAAAACCTCTGTGGCATAGAAGCAGGATCCCTTGTGTGAATAAAGTGATTAAAGTGCTCCTTTGGCCTATAAAGTGCCGCAAATTTCTTCTGCGGTGCATATCTGAAGTGACTGTGAGCAAAATGAGATGACAAACAACACAGATGTTTATGGTGGCAGTAACACGCAGTACTGCCTATTCTGCTAATCTCACAGTTACGAATCAATGGGAACAGATGAGCTGGTGCTGGCATGGCATCAGACAACAATGGTAGCCTGGAGCTTCGGACTGGAATTGCTGAAAGACAAGAGAACAACTCTGCTTAGCTGGACAGCTAACAGATTTTTTTGCCCAGAATTGTGTTAAGATGTCTACAGCCCCTAACCAAGATGCTTATTATATGGAGTTCATAGCTTCAAAGGACTTAACAAAAAAAGGCATTAAGAGGTGCTTGCTTATAGACACTACATTGGGCTGTAACAAAAAAAGCTATAACATACTTCAGCACAGATATTTTAGTTCTTATACCCAACTCAGTTTGAAGGCAGCAAGTGAATGCATCACCCAGACAATCAATGAAGGTTCAAACAACTTAGCACAATGGTTAGCATGGAGCACTCTACAGAATTGTCAAACGACTTTTACAGATATGTGCTTTTCCGGTGATTTCATAGCTGACAGAGCCAGATGTGGCACACAAGGAAGAAAACTCTGTCTTCCTATAAGGCTGAAGAACAGAAAGCATCTAACGGAAGACTCAAGAAACAACTCTGAGATGACATACAATGAAGATGGTTTAGACAACAGAAACAAGTAGTAGGTGTTAGAGAGCAGATATTCTTTATGCAATCAGAAGTCTGTAGAAGGTAGAAAGGAAATATATATTTCCAACAGCTATTCCAACCCAGTAAATTTTAAGATTATAACACACTTTAAAAAGCTACTCAGTTGAAGGACCATATGCAAATTATGCTTGCTTCCACAACTAGAATAGAGCCTTGCACAATACTCTAAAGCTAGTTCAGTGTCAAGATAAACCACTAGTATCCAAAAAAAAAATTCTACTACTACTTGCCACATCTAAAAGATTTCCTTATTTTTCACTCCCCTGAAGAAAGAGTATGCTAGAATAGTCTTTCTTGTCCCCATTTACATACCAAATCACAACATTAGTGTGAGTGCCTCTCAAAAACCTTATTCAGTATGCCTGATTATCAGGAAGTCTTCTACAATGCAATACTTGAGAAATAATTCCAGAGTGGAAATGGAGTTGAACTGTGCCTTGTGTGAAGTACACACATTTAAGGCAAATTCAATTTTCTCTTTTATGATCAAGTTTCATCATAAAAGCTTTTTCTCAGAAAAGACCATTAGGAGGCTTACTGCAGTCGTAAGTACTAATCTATCAGCACCACCAGATCTCAGACTGTTTTACTGAAGAAATGAATATTGCTGTGTTATGCAAGGTGCTTCAATCACTAAATGGATTTTTTTTTTAGCCAAGGAGGCATATCAGTATTTCAAATGAGACTGAACCCAAATAAAATATGTGGCAAGCCCCAATACTCAGTCTAAAGAATCATGCAATATAGGAGAAATTGCATTCTGCAATCATCCCACTCCATAAGCTTTCCACAGCTTCAGTCATAGCATTCTGATCACCTGGGCCAGCTGAGAAGTGTCTGGAAACATATGAAGTTTCACCCTATTCTCCCTGTTTCAAGAAAGGAAGGCAGTCACATTCTTCCCTCCAAGCTTGTTTGCTCTTAAGTAAGCCAGAGTGGAGCCCATTTCTCTGTTACATGACATACAAGTGCTAAAAGCAGAGTAGAATTCATGTCACTATCACTCCGCTGACTTCTCAGTATTAATGAGTGACTGTCATACATTGACAAAAACTCTCCTGAGTCTCCCACCGACAGCTGTGAAGACTGAGCTGGTCAGTTTTCTGTTGTGCAGGAAGCAGGAAGAGCTCAGGCTCAGTCCAGATGCCCAGCAGCAGTGTATTGGCTCAAACTTCCAGATGCATACTGAATTTATGTTAGCCATTTGCGTCTCAGAAAGGTGTCTCCAGTCCAGACTTCACATGCACACAGCATGAGAGCAGTAGACTGCAATTCCAAATATAGATTTTAAATTCTATTCACTGCCTTCTAATTATATGGTAGCTATTTTGGTAACAGTTATGTACATTTCTTCACGTGACATTTAAAAGCAACAATTTTGCTTACAGAACAGTAATCTTAAGGTTCTACAGATGTGCCTGGCCCATAGCAGCACCTCAGCTTCAGCACTGGTCTCCCATTAGACTCCAACTGAATCAAGCTCTCCTGACTACTTAGCATTTGTGTTCAGTGCTGACCCACAGTGGTGCCTCAACTGTTCTGACAGTTTTGTTGGTCCATGATGAAGCAAAAATACAAATGTATTGCTGCTGTAACAGTTCTTCACTGCCACCAGAGGATATTTTGCTGATTTTTTAATCATTAGTTTATCAAATATTACATTAAATCCAAGAGGAAGTAGTAAAAAGTTGGCCTCACATTTTCCACAGCTCATATCATGTACAGTAGATCTATGTCAGATTAAGAGATCAGTCCGTTTCACATACCAGATTCAATAATTTCAAGTTGATTAAGTAAATGCGTAATTCCAAGTGGCCCAAACTGAACTGAAACTAAAGTCTCTCCTATTTATCCCCGCAACACAGATGCCCCAAATATAACCAGACACTCCAGCTAGCCTTTAAATAATTGAGATCCCAAGATCACTATGGCTGATCAAAAGATGGCAGAGAAGGAAAAGAAGTAGAAATTTTAGAGTTCAATCAAGATTTGTCAAGATATTAGAATCAATCCAGTGTAAATACCTCTCCAAACCCAGAGAATGGTACAAGTGCTATTTTTCAAGCTGCAAATATAACATGGCCAATAATGAGTCAAATGGTCAACTCATGGGTTTTGTAGTACTACACTAAAAAAAAAACAAACAGAAAAGTTTTCCACCATTCTCGTAATAAAGGCTCGTTATAACCATACTGTTAAGGCTAATTGACACTGTACAGACAGGCTCCTGCAAAACACTGTGCCAAAGACACCCTTGGCTTCAGGAAAAAACACTCACTCGGGTGCCTTTCCTACACCTGACAGACATGAATGAGCCAGTCGGAGAGGACTGGGAGGTGGGGAGGAGGAACAAGAAGCATTCAACACAAGCAGCACCGTTAATCCTTCCCTCCGGCCTCAGACACAGCCCAGCCTAGCAGCCCCTTCCCCGGGTCCCATCCGACCCCCGAGCCCATCGCTCCACGAAGGGAGATACATACCGATCCGCCTGGGCCCAGGACATACACACATTCTCCTGTCACAACATGAAGCCGCCAACATCCACAAAGCAGAAGCCCAGGGGGCGAGGGGAGAAGCAAGGCAGAGAGTTTGTTAGAGAAGACGTAGAGCTCCGGCACGGAGGTGGGACGGCAGACAGGAGGAGACACGCATACAACAGCCCTTCTGCGGCGCACGGCGCCGCTGCCGCTCGCCCGGCAATGGGAGCGAGCCAGCTCTGCAGGGACGGACAGCAC